>OX442419.1:9904350-10071850 GCA_949361645.1 Spongilla lacustris
CATGATCAATTATCGCTTGGTTATTAAATGTTGGGGTGAATAGTTATGGTAACCACGAAGGATGTAAATGTACTTGCTACCACAGAGGCTTTCATGAGCGCTGATCGCAAAGCCTTCAAAACTGCCGTATCGGAGGCTTTGGATGGCACAAAAAAATCTTTGTTTTTTTAGCTACATGATAGCTTGCGCAATGTTGCCAAGCAGCCTGTCAGCAGAAATCAATTTCAGAAAATATGATCCATTGTTGTGGTGAAGGAATCATTAGCCATACGTCCCTACCATAGCCAAACCAGCAAGCAAGTATAGTTGTGTGCATTTTTGTATAGGTATTTTAAAGGTTGCGCCCGTGGGGGCGTGGCATCTTGCACGAAAGGCTGCATTGGCAAATGTATATTTCTAAGGCAAAATTGAAACTGAACTGGTTTTTCATTCATTGATGTACTCTGCTTGTTTCTAAATTTTGTTTCTGTATATCTTTGTTTATGTCCGTACACGTTTATTTCGCGATATGACTTTAGAAAGATTAATCGCGATATAAACATTTAATCGCGATATATCGCGGCAACACTAGTGGTCCAGAGGGACCCACATGCCTAGGCAACTGGGTCCGGGGGGGACCCAGTTGCCTAGGCATATGGGTCCCCCCGGACCCAGTTGCCTAGGCATGTGGGTCCCCCCGGACCCAAAATGAGGGGGGACCCGTATGCCTGACAGACTGTGACACCGGCCTTAATGTCTGGGCAGTGGCTAGTCTCGTTCCCAGACCAATATTACGCAATGTTTATCGTATACATTTGCGATAAACATTGCGTCATATTGGTCTGGGAACGAAACTAGGCAGTGGCAAGGTGGCCGGCCGGCGGGCAGGGCCCCCCCCCCCCCCCCCCCCCCCCCCCCCCCCCCCCCCAAAGCGGGCCTTAAAAAGGGGGCGCCAAAATGATTATAGGGGCGCTCCAGCCGTCACGCGCATCGAGTATGTTGCTATTTATACATATTATGTATATACAAGTTGCTATAAATATGTACCACGTGAGACCTCCTCTTTTCCGATGTTCGTTCCTGTCCGGTTATTGCCGGTTTATCTCGTATCCACGCGGCGTATATTTATAGCAGCATACATGTACATGATGTAAGACGCGCGTGACAACTGTATTAAGATGATTATAGTATAGTGCAATAATATTAGATATAATAATTTTATAATAATTATAACACATGTATAAAATTATAATTATAGTCATGAAAAAAGCATAATAGCTGAACCCTATAGCTACTTTCTCCAAAACGGGGGAGCACACCTTGGACGAGACAATTAATACTTTGGGGGTCAAGTATGACAAACATGTACACTGTATAATGTCTTAATAAGTAAGATCGGTCACCCACTTTTGATGGTATAGCTAACTATTTATAGTGGCGTGTGGTACAAATTATTTTAATTTTATTGCTACTTACTAGTAACATTTAGGTGTGCATGTACAGTACCTAGTCAGTGCAAGTCAATTGCCAAGAATCATACATGCATATTCCTTTTGATAAGACCTTGGTTATTGGATCAGTAGTGTAATACACATGCATGCAGGCTATGCAAATTATGGTAAAGAAAGCATTTCCAATACATTTACATATCACAAACTAAGGCTAGGTTCAGTAGCTAAAAAAAATGTGCTATTAGTGAGAAAGGCCTATAAGTTTTGCTTTCGGTACTTCCACAGACTCCTCTCGTTAACCACTTGCAGCAAGTGTGCAGCACGTGCATGCCCTGGCAAAGCAACTGATCAAAACCATCCTCCTGCCTCCTCTCCTACCTCTCCTCCTCTATCCTCCCTCTCCTCCCTCTCCTTCCTCTCCTCCCTCTTCTCACTCTCCCACACAAATATTGGTGAACATGATGTGATCAGTACCTTTGACCTAGCACCCTCTCAGTTTAGGGATGGTTTGGCAATTTGATATCAACGGCAACCTTCCTGCATACCTATCAAGTGTGATGGATGTAGTGCAAATTTCATGTTACAACATGCATTAGACTGTAAGACAGGTGGTCTTGTCATCCAACGACATAATGAAGTTCGGGACTGTCTTGGGGATATGGCTGCTCAAGTATGGAGTCAGGTTGTACGTGAACCAATAGTCAAAGAGGCTGACTCCAAAGCAGATGGTCCATGATTGAGGGCTGATCTAGGCATTCAAGGTGTTTGGACTCCCCAGGTGGAAGCGTTGCTTGATATAAAAGTCATTGACACAGACGCACCATCACACCTGCATCGAACACCAGAATCATATTTGGACACAGGGGCTCGAGAGAGGAAGAAGGCAGTGGAAGATAGGCGAGGTACATTTACTCCTTTCGTAACATCGTTGATGGGCTTCTCCACAGAGAAGCAGAACATTTTTTGAAGCACATAGCTACCAGCATAGCAGTCAAATGGGAAAAATCATATGCAGAAACGTGTGCATTCGTCAGAGCTCGACTTTTATTGGCCTGGTTCGAGCATGAAGCTTATGTCTAAGTGGATCTAGGGTAAAGTGGAGGAGTGGACTAGGCTTTGATGATGGGGCATCACTTCCTACAGTCATGCAATAGGCTTTAGCATTATTTTAGCATTCGTTTTGTGTCTTTCTTTCAATGTTATTCTTGTTTTGTAATTCTTTCACTCATAAACTAAACAACACAAATTAAAAAAATATATTTGTGATAAAATAAATTAACACGTCACTGTTACCATAGCAACTTACAAATACTGTGATCATCTAATATGTCATCTAAACGGAAACAAAATCTCCAATAGACATTAACTCAAATATTAAGTGGTTCTCGATAAAATAGTTTTTTATCTTCATTCAAACTGTCTTCCACTTGATTTCTGTTAAAATGTGAATTGCAGATGAAACTAAATATGCTTTTCACTGATCTTTTGTGCACAGCCCACAGATTGATCATCAAAATCCCAATAAAGTATATGAATGCTCCAAATATTCCAACCACAATGATCACATTACTACTTGGTGAAGGACCATCATTACTGATAATGACAAATGAAACTACAGCAATGTTGAAGTACAAAAATGCATCCAGAAGACTCAATGGCCAGTACTTGTATATAGAAAGTACGGTAGTGGTCAGGAAAAGCACAACTGATACAAACACTACTGCAATTAGGGTTAATTTAAAATCATTGCTCTTGTTGATGGCCATAAACAGATACAAAGCAAAGCGGGCTAGCAAAATAACACCAGTCCAATATCTGTATGAGTCCTTGTAGGGAGCCTGATATGAATCAAGTAGTGGTTTCATCTTGTTTACCCAAGACAATAATCTCAGGTGTGACTTAGCCTGGAAGAAGGGTAGAAATGCTAGCAATACAGTGTATGGTGCCAAAAACATCACAATTAGAAGTCCTGCAACAAACAATGCTGCATGTTCCCTGCCCAAGTACTCCACATTCCCATCATATAGCCACAGTGGTGGAGAGTTGTCTAATGGAGCGTATTGGAATATTGTTACAGCTGTTCTTGAGAGGGATGAGTAGATAAGCCATATCAATGTAGCCAAAACTGGCACTATATTGAAGCGACATAACCTTGAAACTGTCCGTGAGTACCTACCAAGGAATACAATCGCAAAAACCAAACCTAATAAGTACAGTGGGAATAATAAACGAAGCCATGTCTTTGCATAACTATTCAAGCCATTGTAAAAACACATTTGAAGTCCAAAATCCAGATTTAACCATGATATAAATGTTTTACACAAATGGAAAATAGATCTCATTTCATCAGTATTGAAAAAAATCGTTTCATTCATTTTAATGATATTGGCATATATGATGAGACCATTAATGGTTCCAGATGAAACAGTGAGATTGAAAATAAACAGAATTGCTATCAGACCCATTCCAAGAGCTGCAAAGAGAACTATTAGCCACAGAGTGTTATCTGAGCACTCATCACAAACAGAACTACCAAGTACCATGCTGAAGTTTGTTTGACACTGCCCACATAATACACCAGCTCGTTTATAGTTGCACTGATCATCCTGATTCATTAAATCAAGGTCCGTGTCCATAGGCTTGCAGTAATCAAAAGGACAATGTAAATAAACAGACAATGTGTCAGTAACATTCCCTATCCACATCTGAGATGGTCTGTGGACCAACAGTAAGTTGATATCACATGTTAAATTATATTTTTCAATTTCAATTTCAGGATCACAATTGCAAAATAGAGTAGCATTATTGAAAAGGACATGTGGCTTCCCATGACTTGATACTTGATATACTACTCAAGTAGGCGCTATTGGTAACAAGTAATAGATCTTCTAACAATACTGTATTATATGCCACACCCCTAAGCTGTAATGAGAAATTTCCCCATGATGTAGCTATCTCTTGGGATGCATATAGGGGGAGGAGCATAAGTACTGTACCAGGTGAGAACCCACTCCGTTGCCCAACTGGTGTCAGAGATATGTTAGCTTTCTGGCCTGGGTACAAATAAATTCTTCCAGGAATGTAATCTTGCTCACAATGTGGTTGGCCATTTTCACAAGGACATAGTTGATATGGATCTGATGAGATAAGAGATGTCGATGTATCTGTGTTCATGAATATAGATATATTATCAAATATCATTCCACTGGTGTGCGAGGAACAGTTGTAGTTAGGTATGAGGTCACAGTTCAACCAGCAGTCATCAATGTTCCCTCCACATATGGCACTACCTGCATAGCCTACAGAGTTTGCATCAAAGTACATAGAAGTATTTGGATTAAAAAGCGTTCCATTTGGATCATTGATCTGAAAGAAACATTTAACTTGTGTACCCACACGTGTACCCACACCATCACTTAATGCATGTATAGCACCTCCATATAAGGATGCTGTATTATTAATGAATTTAATACTGTTTGGAGCAGATATTTGAAATGTGGAGTAGTACAATTCAAGTGCCCCGCCCTTTCCATACTTTGGGTTGTTATTTATAAATACATTGCATCCCATAAAATAAATGGTGCTGGATATAGCTGTTATCCCAGACTGAATAAGTGGACCTTGATTGGTTCTTATACTGCCAAATATGCAATCATGAATATGTAATGTATTGTTCTGTACAGTGATTGCACGATTGAGTCCTTCAAATGAACAGTTTGAAACAAGAAGGGAAATATTGGTGTCTATACCATCAGGGCAAAAGACGGAGGCAAAGGTAATGTTTTCTAATGATATTTGTACTCCATTGTCATTGGTGGACTAATATAGTTTCATGACATTATTAAGAGACCTGTCACCAATAAAACTGCTTCTAATAATTAAGATATATATAGTTAGGTTCTGTTGTTGTAGAGAACTACCAATATGTGCATACAGTGATGAACCATTATTAAATGCATAGTTATTGATAAATGTGCTGTCAGCCATGACTAATAGTGGGGTAGAGTACCAGGACTGCTCAGTAAGCTGTAGAACATAGAACAGGCCACAGCCATTTAAACATGAGCCTCTAATGCTTGATGTATTGATGATAGTGAAGTGAGACCTTCTAGAGTAGTCATTGAAATAGAAGTTAGATCCACACGAGGCTTGGTTTCTATATGCAATACTGCCGCTGATGTTGACATACAGGTCATATGCAGTCTGATGCAGTGCCATATTGGTAGCAAGGTGTGGTGAGCACAGGGTTAAGAGTGTGGGCAATGTTCTTCAAGGAACCATCAATCCCCAAAGCAAATAAGGAATTATCTATTGTTAAAGAGACACGGGCACTGTTGTTGAAATTAGAATTCATATCAACGTACAGAAGGAGAGCATTTCCTCCAGGTAAGAAGTTGTAATTTGGATGAGTATTGGCATAGAACTGCATCCTGCAAGTATTGTTTAAGCCCAAGCATGATGTACAGTTAAAGAGGTGGGGTATAATGTGACCTGCATAACGGTTTATAATGCCTACATTGCTATTAAAAAATGAGGAATCCACAATATAGGAGTACCCATTTATGTTAACCCCCAAGAGACCATAGCCAATGCCACTTTGGATTGACAATCCTTCAATAATCAGATTGTAAGTATTAACTATTAATAATGAAGCTGTAAGGTTGTTTGAGCTCTCCAGCTCTGTGTATTCTTTGTATGGGGTTATGGCAGCTCCACATCCATATATGGTTATGTTTAAGATTGTCAGATTGGTGACATTGATAAAAGCAAGTCCAGATGGCACTGTACAGTTTATGACACTTGATGATTGACGGAATGATACTTGACCATCTTCAGGGTATGTTTGGTTGAAGTACACCACTTCACTTAAGAAATTTAATGTTGTGTAACGTTCCCAATCCCAATCAATTGAACGTTCTCACAATTCTGTATTACTGTGAGGTTCTCTTCATTCAATAGATGGTTTCCGGGATAGAATACAAAGCTGGTGTTTGATTTAAAATAGTACGACGAGTTCTTTATGTATGCGTCCAGTACGTTACATGCATGGCTGGTCCTTTGGACATGGAAAAGATTTGATGTCTGGAGTCACATAGTAAACATTTGAACTGCTGCCATAGCCAATATGCATTGCAATAATCATTAGCTGGATGTGGCTGAAATAAGAAATAATGTATAAACGGGATACCAAACACATTGTTTCTATTTCCAATATCGGATATGCTCATGTGTTATTTTCACTATTATTTACCTGTGTCACTTTTGTAATGGGTGTGCATTAACGCAGCTAATACAGTTGCGCGGGTATATAGGAATTACGATCGTGCCTGTACATGTACGTCTACATGTACGTACGAAACCATTTTATTGACCCTAGCTGAATTCTTGAAATCAATCAGAGTCCAATTGAAGGCCAATATGTTTATAGATAATTCAGGAAAAATGCATTGGACTATTACTCGGCATATATGTGCATACAAGACATTTGGCCCAATGCAAAGCAACTGCCCTATGGCTTATAAACGGCCCTTTAAATAGACATCTCAACCCTAGTAACTAATCAAAACCCATCCATGCATAAACGCATAAATTGCCCATGCACAATACTAAAGAACTGACTGGTGCATGTGGACTGAATGTGCGCTGGTATGTTGTCCTTAATGAAATTTGTGTCTCTACAACTAGCAGCATTTCGAAAATGGCTAAATGTATAATCTTGTTCTTTGAAGTTAAATACTGCGAATTAATTGTTGCCGGTGCAAATTAAGAGATCATTAACACGAAAATGAGTATCCACGGCCAGAAGCAAACTAGAAGTATTGGACGCAGCATTTAAGATTTTGCATATTGTAGGTCTGAACATAAGTCATAACGTGCCTATAATCCAGCATCAGTACCAACTAGTTGACGTGAAGAACGGCATAACTATATCGCTAGAATAAAATCGCAGATATCGATCACTAAAGTAGGTACTTTAATAAATTGCGTTTGCGTAGGCGGAAGCTGATGATCTAAATTTCGTCGAAAATTGTGACCGTATTTAGGATTTCTCTACGAGTGCTTAAGAAGACGCGCGCTTTGTAAAGTTGTTTGCAAGGTATTTAGGACTTTATTGCTATAATACAGAACAAAAGGGGTTGCCCGATACACTATTGGTATCTAAATGTAAGCCAGCATACGGCGTTATTTTGTGTGCCTCGTTGATTTCCATAGTAATCGGTCGCGATTAGCCATTCTTTAGATTCTTAAAGCACTCACTTGAGGAAGCGTTTCCCATGTTTATTAGGTCCTAGCCTATATCAGGATAAAATTTCATGAGCTTTGGATGGTGCCCAAGGGTCCATTTATCGGCACAGGCGTTTACTGTTGGATTGCTTAGAGCTTGACATAACAATGCTTAACCTGGTATTTCTGTGTTAGAGCCCTGTGAATTAAACTTATTTTTTGTATTTTCAACGCATACACAATCTATTTTGTTTATGTGTCAAAGAGTTGTGTGATAGTTCTATTTAATACGCACCGAATTCGTCAAGGCACGCGTTAGTTATGGAAAGTATTGTACAGCATGGACCGCCATATCATTAAAAACAGCTCAATCATAAAAATATGATGGTGCCCACACAGCGTATTTTTCAAGACAATATTTTCATGTTAGTGTATCCTAGCTATGCAGTGACATTGAGAAATACATCTACCCATAACCAGCATATGCCCAGTTATTGAAGTAGCTTTGGATCAAATGGCAGGTGCTCTCCCTGAACCTTGAACTACAAAATTCTGCATGCTACAACAGAACAAGATAAGATAATAGATATTGTAGTACACTAGCTACTTGAAGTATGTGTAATATAGTAGACACAGTTGCATGGCTACCTTGAAGGTACTTTAGCTCATCTATATCACCATCCATTGTTCACCAAGTATGTTTACTGAACATAATGCACCCTTGGCCTGGCTGATTACCTTTATAGAAAAGCATCTAATGTTAAATGATGGAAACGTAAGATGTAAAATTAATGGAACAATGCAGTGGTTGTGTGCACACTCTCAGAACAAGCAAGAAAATATAGCTTGGTTAAATTTTGCATCTGACAAGCTTAGAGAGTAAAGTTAATTAGTAAACAACATGAACACTATATTGCAAGATCAGCAACTTAAAGATAAGATTCAAAAGAATGAGAACAGTTCAAGGAGGAAGATAGAAAAGAAGTTGCAATGTGTGGCAGAAAAGGAAGTTAGAATTATCAAATGAGTTTCCTAATATCTCATAATGAAAAAAAAAAAAGTAATATTTTTGAAGCGTTTTATCCAACGTTTCAGTTATTTGTAATAATAAAATAATAAAGGTAAGCATAAACAATGCACAATAAGTAACTATACTAGTAAAAAGATACAGAATCCATAACAGAAGCAGCATTTCCACATTGTACTGCAACTGACTAGCCTTTGTAGCAAGTAAGAGCCTACATTGCACTCTCCCGATGCCTGCCTAAGGTGATGGTCAAGCTCTCTCCTGATGTCTCAATGGCTATTGGCGTGATCAGTTATTAATGGTCTGTATATTGAACACACCTATGGTATGTGGATCATCAAAATGTGCTATACAATGGACTTATAATATGTGTAAATCAATCAAAGAAGTCTCAAGTTCCTAAAGTAATTATAATGTGAATAAATAGGGGAGAACATTATGATATCGCTATACGGGCTATTGCCGTATTGGCAGCTAGATTATATAATGAGACAGCTAAATTTAGATGTAATGTGTATTTGACTCTGTGAACCTTATAAAGAGTACCTATGTTGTATTTTATGCAAATATGGCATCATTATCTTGAATACTTTTACAGTAGTTGCATGGAGAAGTCAAGCGATCACAGTTTTTTATATTATATTATTATATATTTAGAAAAACTTTTTTGTATTTGTATAATTGAAAATCTCAACTGTACTCAGTTTTGTGGTGCGTTGGTAGATAATCATAAATTATGCCGCTATGAAACACATATTTTTGAATTTCAAATATAACACATATTTTAAATCATGTACAAAACATGCTATACCACTTAGTAAACAGCATCATTCAAAGGAGGGGAGAGGTTGGAGCCTTGGAGGCAAAGTTAACAAAACGGATGCAGCATTCCCCCTCTGAATGGCAACTGAAAACTTTTGCATGAGGCATGCTAGAGAGCTTTTGTCACCTGTGACCTGTGTCCGCAAAACAAAATTAATATTGATTAGTTTAGTGAACGGCATCAGTGGAGGCGTGGGGGTGGCATTAGTGGACGGTATACATGTATATATGCATGTCACACCCAAATGACTGTATACAGAACATCCCTAGAGCACATTCCAGGGGCAGTCTATATACATGTATATTATGGACTTGTAGTCATTTGTTGTCCCACTGTGTAAAAAGGGTTGTTATACAGTACTGTATAACGCGTGTATTCGTGTGTTATGCACACGTTATACACGTGTTATCCGCATGTTTATAACTTTGCGTATGGATACTCTATACACAGTTGCGTATAACAACTATAGTATAACACTGTGTATAACTTCTGTATAACATTTTGTATAACAATGTATAACAATATGTATAACAATAGCAAATGGAGTAAAAACAGCGTATATCATAATTATGAATTTTTAATTAGTCGCTCGTTTCCAGGCCTCTTCTATTAAAATTATGATATAAGCAAGTACATAAGTACATGGAACAACAACAAAAAAAAAAAACAACAGAGAACGAGTTCAACGGTGAAGCATCCATGCAGGTGGAAAGGCCATCAGGAAAGTTCCGAGCGCGGTGGGCCCAATCGTCTCTCCTTCCGTGGCGCCTAGCTGAGTCCAAAAACGCGTTTAGTTCCTCTGATCTCCTCTTATCATCGTCCCATTGTCCAGTTCTTCCTCTTCCGACACGTTAAGTACATCCCTTTCTTGCATGATCTGTTACTTGTTCGGATCGCCACTCCCATAGCTATAGTGTATATAATCAATACTAGACAACATTTTTAAATTCAAGCGCTTACCTAGTTGTGCTCGGATTGGATGCCCTTCTTTTGAATCGGCTTCAGTAAGAATGCGTTTCAGAGTTAGGTTGTAGTTCGCTATGCCAACTACATTCGCAAAAATGAAAGGACTCACACCTTTAACCGACAACAAGTATACCTTCAACCTCTTCTTCGCTGATATCCGAGACATCACTTTAGCATTATGGACGCTTGAGGTTCTGAGAACAAAGAATTCCCGTTACCAATACAAAGCCACACTGCTTACGCTTCTTGAGACTTCAGCTGATTCAAAAAAGAAGCTGATATAAAGTTACTGTACCTGCGCAGAAAGTGATGTCCTACTCTCTTGAGTTGGTGTTACAGAGACAGTTTTGGTCGCAACCTCGCTTACTGATAGTTGTACACATCCGCTACTGAAAATGATTTTCCTGCTGGAGTAGTGCAAACAGCATCGCCATGCTGCCTAGGACCCAAGGTTCGGCGCGGTCTTCTTCGTCATCATGGTACTAGTACATAGACTGATAGGTTCTACTGTGACATGAATTGATCGTTGCTCAGGAACCTGTTCGAGGAGAAACTTGGGAATTAGCCACTAGTCCCTCAATTTACTTGATAACCCACCTAAGATACTTCTTCTGGCTGATAGGAACGTACGGTTAGTTCCAGTATTAGATTTCCCGACGATGACGCCATACACGCATATCATGTGGCTTTGAAGAGTCTACGCATGCGCGTTACATTCATTTGAAATGGAAGCCTCGTACGCGCTGTATTTGTTCTGTTCAAAGTGGGGTTTCAAAAGCAAAATCAACATATTTGATGCACACAAGAATACCGGATCTGGCCACTAAAGTAATTCTATTTGATGCACACCAGCGACCATGACTCTATTAAATGCACACCAGGGACTGCCACTTTATTTGATGCAAAAAAATCCAATTCAATACAAACCTGGGTCCGGCCGCTATCTTGATTCTATTTGAAGCACACTAGGTGTGGTCGCTAACATGATTCTATCTAATGCCCACCAGGGACTGCCACTAGCATGACTTGATTTGTAGTTTTAGCTATAGTCATGCTAGCGGCAATCCAGTCACTGTAGAGGTGTGCATCAGATAGAATCATATTAGCGGCCAGACCCGGTGTGCAGCAAATAAAGTCATGCTATTGGAATTGGCCAGTCCCTGGTGTGCAGCTGCTAGGTTTGTGGTATCGTCCAGCTGACCCTGGTGAGCATCAAATAGAAACATGTTAGTGACCTGACCTGGCCGGTGTGCATCAAATAGAATCTTATTCACTTTAATGTAATAGTCTTGGTAGTGACCAGGATATCCTGATTTAATTGATGCAGATTCAATCTGATGAGCCGCTATCCTGATGCACAAAACTCTAGAAGATGCACACCAGGGACTGGTGATAGCATGATGTGTACTGTGTCATTGCTAAAAGTACTCACAAACTTGCTTTTTTACAATGTTCATGTGGCCACACCCCTTTATGTAAGTCATCTATTAACATGACATGTACATGTACATGGATGGAAAAGTTCAGTTACAACCAGTGCAGATTGAATAGTACACAACATGTACATGTACAGATGTAACAATACACCAAATATAAGTTCACATCAAATCTCCCAGTTTCCATCAATGTAAAGCTCGATCCTATCAGGATAAAAATATATTAAGACATCACATCATGATCATGCAAACATACCACATATACAATTTGCTGAAGACTAGTGAGAAGGATAGATTCTTTGGGCACACAGCCACTTGATGGCAGTAATACTATAGTGCCACCTCCATGGAAGCTGCCAGGCCTCTAGCTAAACCCTTTGCCATATTTTCTTTCTGAATGCTCCAAAATTACAATGTACATTGGCCCCGGGGTTTCAAACTAATAACCACATTCTGAGCATCTTCAAGCTTCATTCTTCTGCCTGGTCCTACTCGCACAGAAATAAGCACACACAGACAAAGGTAAACATATGCAGATGCACATGCAGATACTGTACAGTGTGTACAAAATGCTGTACTGCATGCACAAATGCATAGAAACACGACACTAAAATGTATGCACGTGCATACCACATAAAAATACACCTGTAATACATGTGCACACACATGCACAAAAAGCACAAACATATATGTACAGCGACATACATGTACCACAAACCAGAAGAGCTATGGTTGGCCAGCTTGATCACACTGACCTAACATACAATTGTACCTGCTGCAAGGATTCATACTACTATTCCACACCAATGGACACACAAACGAACCTGGTTACAATGTGTTGTGTGTGTGTGTGTGTGTGTGTGTGTGTGTGTGTGTGTGTGTGTGTGTGTGTGTGTGTGTGTGTGTGTGTGTGTGTGTGTGTGTGTGTGTGTGTGTGTGTGTGTGTGTGTGTGTGTGTGTGTGTGTGTGTGTGTGTGTGTGTGTGTGTACTGCCATACAGGTGTTTGTGTCTTTTTTAGAAGGACCTAATGTATGTGTGTATATATATGTCATGCACTTGGGGAGGATGGAACATCATTGTCAAGACCCTAGCTCATAGACGAACGTTCAGAAGCTGACAACATTAGCGTAGTACATGTTGCTTTGATTATTTGACATCATGGATGTGTTTAACTACAGGCAATGCTCACACACACTCACACACTCACATACAAACATAGTGCATAACAGAAATAAATAAGAACTTTGCACAATCATAATGTTCTTGCCAATATCCTCTCAATACAACCACTACAAGTGCTATACAGCTAGGCACCAAAACATATTACCCAGGCAGTAAAGAGGCTGGGGTCTAACTGGCAGTAAAGAGGCTGGGGTCTAACTGGCAGTAAAGAGGCTGGGGTCTAACTGGCAGTAAAGAGGCTGGGGTCTAACTGGCAGTAAAGAGGCTGGGGTCTAACTGGCAGTAAAGAGGCTGGGGTCTAACTGGCAGTAAAGAGGCTGGGGTCTAACTGGCAGTAAAAAAAACACACACAGTGAATTATAAATACTCCAGAGTCACATCAAAGCAATGACACTTCTGTCAGTGCAAACATTGGCAAGGATGCCCCAGTTATCAAGACAGTGGCTGGGGTAGCCTCATATGGGGTGTGCAAAAGCAGCCATACCCTCCAACTGTGCACAGCAACATAAGTATATGTTGTTCTGTGAGTGCATTACTCCTTTGCAACCCTAATGTATGTCAGAACTTCAAGTGTGTGCGTGTACACATGTATGTGTCTTAGTGTGTGTATGTGTGTTTAAGTGTGTGTTAGGGTACTGTTTAGGGAGCTAAACAGAGTTTAATGGAGCTCTGGTAACTCTCTATCAGCATTTGTGGGCAGAGGCAATGCGGTTACATAGGCTCATGGTCTTAGGTGGATGGGAGCCTCATCCTCCCTATTGTTACCATTTGTGCACCATGGCCGGCTTATGAGACTATATGCACACATGGGCAGCCTCCCAGCAGTCCACTGGTGCTTCAGGAGAGCTTGTCTGTTTGCATCACCCACCCTCCACCCCTGCATCACCTTTGTATCCTTTCTGTGTATTTCTTACTTACTGCCATCATGCCCATTCATATTAAATACAGCCAGGGCGGGTTCCTACCGGGCTTGACCTTCTAACTCAGGGACCCAAGCCTGGGCCAGCGTCCTGGCTTGCATGGTACGCAGGTCACCCAGATGGTGCCAGTGCCACCATCTGGTGCTTGTCTCCCCAAGTCTCCCCCCACATGACGCATGGCTTGGCCACAGCGACTCCCAACTGGTGATCTGCATCACTCACGGGAGCTCACCACGGCCAACAGGTCGAGGTTGGCAGGGTCACAGCTCAGAGGGGTTCTCGCTCTGGCCCCCTATTCTCGCCAATCAGTCAAATGAGTTGTGTTGGACAGAAGCAATTGTAGCTGAGGAGCTAGGGGCTGGGTGCATACACCTACTTAGCCTGGGGAAGTTACTAGGCTTGGTAATTAATGTGTTAGTGTGTGTGTTAGTGTGTGTATGTGTGTACACATGTGCGTAAGTGTGTACACGTGTGCATGTGTGTACACATGTGTATGTGTGTACACGTGTGTATGTGTGTACACATGTGTGTATGTGTGTACACATGTGTGTATGTGTGTACACGTGTATGTGTGTTAGTGTGTGTATGTGTGTACACATGTGTATGTGTTAGTGTGTGTATGTGTGATGCTTGTGTGTGTATGTGTGTACACATTGTGTGTTAGTGTCCAACATGTGCGTGCCTGTGTGTGTGTGCGTATGATGAGTGTGATGTGGTTTAGTAGGTGATGGAGTTGGTGTTAGGGTGAGTAGGAATGTTAAATACTAAACCATCTGGTCATGTGTCAAGCAGAGATCCTGCATGCTTGATATAGAACCAGTGTGAGTCTAGAATATGCACACCTTGATCTGAGACCCTGACAAGGTCATTATGGAAGGGCCCAAAAACATGTATATGTTGTGTACACATGTATACATATACAAATGAATACATACATGCATATACAACTCATGAACCAAATGCACACATACATGTTCACACTGACAAACACGCACACACACACACTCGCGCGCGCGCACACACACACACACACACACACACACACACACACTCGCGCGCGCACACACACACACACACACACACACACACACACACACACACACACACACACACACACACACACACACACACATACACACAGAAACACACGCAGCATGTAGCCTGACCCTTGGCGTCTACTACTTACGATCAGATCAGAAAAGCTAGGTTAGTACTAGTATGCATATTAGACAACCACTAATTATTTATACTGTATAGCAAAACTGCATTGGCTTACCTTGCAGTGGTGAGTCCATCCCACGCGACGTCTACACAACTTGCGGCTTTTTGGCTGCACACAGGAACTGTATAGATGATTCAGGTTCAAATGTGCGCAATTCATCGCTAGAGCTCTATTTTTTCTAGCACGTGTGAACGTACATTTTTATAGCCATACCTCCGACCAACCAGATACGCTATCCCTCTGCGATTTCTTTGTTTGGAACGTCGGAACGCGTAGGCATCTTTTAGAATTAGTAGCCTACTGCTATTTTTAATAATAGCTACATGTATATATATATAGTGCAACGAATTACGCCCTCGGATCGGTAGAATGTAATTAGCATTAGTTATACACAGTTATACAAAATGTGTGTGGTTTTTTGATTAGCACACACTGCTATTATACACAGTTATACACAATTATACGCAATGTGTATAACAAGTACTGTATAACTACTTGTATAACAATGTTATACAGGCGAGTATAACAACCCTTTTTACACAGTGGATCCCTCCCAAAGAATTTGCAACTTTCTATACATACTATCATAGTTGCTCTCAGTGGTATTCACTGATGTCCCAAATGATAAACAGTCAACAGGGGGGCGGAGGGGGGTGAGACCTTTGCCGGTATTATAAATTTTATGGTTAGTCGAAAACAAGGTCTATTGTCCTGAATGTCTACCCGGGGGTACAATTGTATACCCGGGTGGACAGCAAAAAAACTTCTTGCCGTTCGGTCACAGAAGGGACCTATGGCTATATGTCATTTAATGGTACTGGCTTATAGTACAAGTCTTTTCAGGATTGGGCCGAGATAAGCAAGGCTTAAATCCTTTTGGTACATGTAGAACGAGCTGTGCTAGCGGCCCTATCCATTACGCTCCGTGCGGATCGTAATCGATAGGTCCGCTAGCATGGGTCATTTTACGAGTACCGAAAGGATTTAAGCCTTACATATCTCGGCCCGATCCTTAAAAGACTTGTTCTGTAAGCCAGTACCGTTAAATGCAATCAGGTCCCTTCCGTGACCGAACGGCAAAAACATTTTTCGCTGTCCACCCGGGTGAATAATTGTAGCCCCGGGTGGACATTCAGGACAATAGACAACAGCCGGTAACGTAATAATTTAAAGTACAAACATCCTCCTAGACAAATTAGGCACAAAAAAATATTATGAATACTGACTTGTACTAAATTATTATATCGTCACTGGCTTTGCACACACACATTTCATGCACCTTCTACAACAGCTGAGCCTATGATCACTGCACTTCCTGAGCCAACGACACCTAAATTGCCTTCCCTGGAAGAGGTATGTCAACCGACTTAGATGCCCTACTCTGAGTTTCGTTCCTAACACCTATTGGAGGAATTGGATGTAATGCGCTTATGACATTGTAACAACGTATCTAAACAAGTACAAGTGTGTGACGCAATTGTAATACGCGCACATGCAACTGTATGCATTGAATAGCGCGCGCTTTACTTAACGACTTCAGAAATTTTAATAACTCAACTGCAAAAATCTGGGGGGGCTAAAGCCCCCCCCCCCCCCCCCCCCCCCCCCCCCCCCCCCCCCCCCCCCCCCCTTGTCTACGCCCTTATATAATGTACTATAAGCAGGCCTGATTATGATATATAAACACTGGAATGCCTATGTCATCCATGATGTATAACTCATGCCATGCCTTTCTGAAGATGCAGCCGAGGCAAGGATAGCTATGGCAACATAAGGAAAATAGTATTCACCATTCTCTTGTGTCATCGCCACAATAATGTAGCCTCACTGAACTATTAAAAAAAAAAAAAAAAAAAAAATCGTGATACGTATCAGTTTTTCTCATACATTATATCGCGATATAGACTGCATTGGCAAGAGACCATATCGCGGCAGCACTGATGGCACGTGAGTGTTTTTGGCGGATCACCGGAGGTTCGTGGTTGGAGTTTAAGCGTATTGCATGCATGATGGATCGTGACGTGTAAAACACTCTGGATTTTGTAATAATGTTCTTAGCTAACCTTATTGATCGTACCATATATAATCTACAACAATATTGCTACTATACTGAACTGGAGTGTTATAATGTAAATGAGCTTCGTGTTCTAGAAAGAGAAGGTACTATACATGTATATGTTTAAATTAGCATGCACATCAGTACTAATCCACATTTTGCTGAAACCGCGTATTGCTTTTCATTCAGACGTTGGGAATACATGTAACATGTGCCAGAAGGTTTTATTTTTGTTACTTACATGTAGACAATATACTATGAGGACAACACTCCTAAGGCCATGCAGGGCACACACCATATGACCTAGCAGCCCTGGTGAGAAAATGCCACCTACGCATTGTCAGGCTTCGTACACATACACACTGATGTGCATAAGAGGTGCACAGTTATCACAAGGAAGAGGCCATAAAGCCATCCAATACAATGCCATCAATCGATGCTGAAGCCAGGGTTCCTCCCAGTAGAATATGTTGTTACGTTAATTTATTATCCATCCGCTGCTGTAAGGTATTTGGGTCTGGGTACGTGATGATATTAAAAAAAATTGATTTCGCTCGAGAAAGAAATGGAAGGTGAGTGCTTTGGCGGATCGCAATAAGCTGGATGGTTGCGGGTGAAGTCACTTCGCTGTTTTTTTTAAGTTCATACGCTGTACGTATTAATTACCGGGTATTGGTATATGTACAGTTCTGCATGGATGTACATGTAAAAGTGTGCTTAGCTACATGTAACCGATTTTCGCGCTAAGAATACCATTGTTGCTTTTCCTGATACGTGAAGTTGTTGCTGTATCACTTTTCTGTACATTTAGCTACAATGGTCATTCTCCTTTCTTACAGTTAAATGTTTTCCGCGTTTTATTATATACATTCATTTGCACGTACGCGCTGCCCCCCGCGGGCCGCTGGCTTGTGTATATACCTAGCTTGACCGTAACCCTCCGTGTATTAGAAAAGAGAACGTACCAGCCTCCGGGTGGAGCCTACCCCCCACAGTACCCTCCGCAGCCCGGGTACACGGGGTACAACCCGCCCCCGCCGGGGTATGCATATGACCCTACGCAGCCAGCGCAAAATCCCCAGGGTAAGACATCGAGCGAAGCAACGTACGTACTATTTTATTTCTCTCCCTCTCCCTCACAGCTGGTGCACAACAGCCGGTAAGCTTATACATTGTGATTCCATTTATAATGAGCGTTAGGTCATGCATGTATCATGTGATCTCTATGCTGGGTATCATGTCCCCAGCCAACCACTACAGTGGTTGTGGTGCAGCCAAAGCCTACTGTGACCACAACAGTGGTCACACCAGTTGGTGACTATTACTACACTGCCTCCATTGTCCTCTCCTTCATCTTCTTCTTCTGTGGCACTTGGTGGGCACTTTTGTGCACCATACCGGCCATCTTTGTGGCCTCCTCTGTAAGTGCATGATGCTGGGCAAGTTTATGTGACCTGCATGTGATCTTCATGTGACCTACATGTGATCTTCACTGATGTGACCTGCATGTGACCTACATGTGATCTGTACATACTGCAGGCCAGGGAGGCAGCGGCCAGGGGGGATCGTGAGGGGGCAAGAAGCGGTGGGCAGGTGGCACTAGGTCTGAACATCGCTGCGGTGGTCTCCTATGTTGTGCTTTTGATACTAATCATTGGTGTGGCTGCTGGCATCAGGAGCACCGCTGCCACCACCTGCATCTACAACAATGGCTACTACTATTGCTACTGAACTGGGAGTGTATACACATGTATTAATGTAAAAGTGCTTCTTTAGAGTCATGTTGTAGACAGAGTAGGTACTATTAGTGCATACTTACTGACCCACATTTTGCTGAAACTTATTGCAGCTTGTCTCATGTTTCCTCATATCATGATTGCAGAATGGGGATAATGGGAGCACATATGCCAGAAGGTTTTAAGTTTGTTGCTACAATGGAAGAGTACTGTGGACTGTGCTTAGAGTGTAGACAACATGGCCAAGCCCTGGTGGTCATGACATAGTGTTATACTTTATGCAAACATAAACATGCCTAATTAGTGCTCACCATTGGCTCACACACCCATATGAGGACACACTCCTAAGACCATACAGGACACACACCGCTTGACCTAGCAGCCCTGGCGAGAAAATGCCACCTACGTATTGTATACATGCACGCGCGGCTTCGTACACATCAAAGGAATTTCAGTAACTACACGAAATATTAACAACTATGTGTTACCTTTTAGAAAATATGCCATGCTTCATGATGTTTGGACATCTCTGGAATGTAGACACTGCATCAACTGTCCCAGCTTGGGCATAATAATTGTATACATGTAGTGCCACTTGCGTATAGACCTCCACCACCACACTGTTAAAAAAAAGGGTGTTACCATAACACGCTTTGGGGTGTTCGTACGCCTGTTTAGGAATAACACCCAATGGTGTGTACTGGTAACCGCTCAAGGGTGTTACATGTAGAGCTAACACCCCTGAAGTGTACCCAGTACACTCTATTATGTGCAATACATATACTATTACAAGAGAAGACTACAGTCAGTCCAAGGTATAATGGCATTCTTACTTTGCCTAGACATGCTTATGATAAAGATGCAAGTCTCTGCCACTTTCCAAATGGGCGTCTTTGTTACACTTCAGCGCTTCATGCAGAAGGAATCTTTGTCAATCGATTATGTGCAACACATATAAATAATACATACATGATGTATGAGAGTAACTTGGATGTTCTGCATGTCTCCGCACTTGATTGGTCAGAGTGTTATAAATGTTACAAAAGCAAATCTACTACCCTTGTAACTAGCTAAATGTAGGTCTGTAGTGTATAATTTCCACAATCCCATGACAGTTGTTTCCATACATTTTATAAATACTTATCTTGCAACACAAATTTGAATTAAATTAAATTTATATTATAACGTAATCCCAGCCCAATTGACCCAGAAATAGTATCAGATTGACTAAGGAGTTTGATCCATTGGAAATTTGGATCAAAAGAAAAGAGGAGAACTTTTATTTTCAATTATTATCATTCGTTTTTTTTATTTTTCCCCCCCAGGAGCAGGCTATGCAATTTGAAGCAGAACTGAAGAAATTGAAGAGCACCATCCGCTTGAATGCGATTTGAACTTCGTGTGACTGTTCAACTAAATTGTCAACTTAACCTCGATCAAGTTAACTCAATTGAGTTGTGACAAAAACCAGTTTAGTTAACTATAACTTTTAAATTTAACTGAAACAATATGGATAAGCTATGTAATGAATTTGTTTAACTTAACTGCACGAGAAATTTGTTAACTGCATGGAACTTAACTACAGTCAAAACTGAATCTTCAACTATCCCATCATTAGTCACTGGATCCGCAGTTATATCTATTGCGTCAGGCTAGGCCCCGGCTAGGGCGAGTTTTGAAGCTATACTGAGGGTTTTCCAATGCAAAAAGCGTTGGCTTCTCGGTCTTCGCCCCTGATCATGACCCTGATTTATCTTGCGGAGCTCCGCCTACAAGTTCACCCCTCCCCTTTCAGCCCCCCCCCCCCCCCCCCCCCTTCCTGATTATGCAGGAATCCGCTACTGCCCTCCCCTCCCCGGCCCTTTTCCTGCATGCACACATTTGCCACCTCGGACTCCAAGACAACGCATGGTGGTAGTCACATTTCTTGCCTGTTATTGATAAATTGTTTGACCACTGACTGAAACTTCTTCAATGCTGATATGCATGGCTGATAAATAACATTTAACTTGCAGCATATTTCAACAACGAAAAGTGTATGCCAAAATCCATACTGAGTACTACATATGCAAAACTCAATATACAGATCAGCAAACATTGCAATCCGGTTCAAGTGGGTTCTACGATAATATTGTTAATAATAGACTAATAGCACAATGTATATGATATACATCATCGTGCATCAGCGGACCTGTCGGCGTAAGAAGAAAGTTGATCACACCAACATTATGGGCACGAAACTATGGACGTGTTTAGCTGCACCGTATGCTCGCACCTCGAAGTGCGTACATGCAGATGATTGTGCTGTGGTCTCGACCATATGTTGGGTCTGGGTACGAGGCTGATGGTATAGAAGGTGTGGTTTAGTCCTCCACGTGTATTTACCGCAACAAAAGACTCAAGTATTCGGAGTACGGAATGAAGGTGTACCACGTCATTTTAGTCTTGGGCTTCGCGGGACTTGCGTGTTGCAAACCGACAGGTTTGGAGAAAGTCACGTAGCAAGCTAGCCGCTTACATGTCGTGTGCTGTAGTTGTCACAGCGGAGGAGCACAAGGGGCGGGGCCAAAGGGACCTCTCCGATGAGAATCACTTCACGGAAGGCGAGCATAACATGGAGTACGATCACGAAGCGTTCCTAGGTAAAGAGGAAGCGGAGAGGTTTGACCAACTGACTCCCACGGAAGCAAAGGAAAGATTAGCGTAAGTGGTGTGTGTATGTGTGTGTTTGTGTGTGTGTGTGTGTGTGTGTGTGTGTGTGTGTGTGTGTGTGTGTATGTGTGCATAGATTGAAGACCTTGTGTGTGTGTGTGTGTGTGTGTGTGTGTGTGTTTGAGGTGAAGCTTCTACCTCGTCCCCAGGATGATAGTGGACAAAGTGGATAAGGACAAGGATGGCTTCGTGACTGAAGAAGAACTGAAGGATTGGATCAAACACATTTCTCAGCGGTGGGTTACTTGGCCAAGTTGGTATAAATAGATGTATCGCTATAGCCTCAAAATGATCTCTTCGTACTTCCAATCAGTTAGGTACATGTAGCACTGTTGATGTAGTGCTGAGCACTGTAGATGTAGTGCTGAGCACTGTTGATGTAGTGCTGAGCACTGTTGATGTAGTGCTGACCACTGTTGATGTAGCACTGAGCACTGTTGATGTAGCACTGAGCACTGTTGATGTAGCACTGAGCACTGTTGATGTAGTGCTGACCACTGTTTCACTTCAATTACTAAGTGCATCTGACCATGTAGCTTGTTTAACCCCCCACTGACCCCCCTATACATAACCGTTTCTAGTATATCTGTTGTTGGAGCTTTTTAGTGTACATATCTGTTAGTTGATTGAAGATAATGCAAGGGCAACAGCCAGGCATGTTAGTGGGTGTACTTTAGTATCTCATTTTACAAAGTATAAAAATTTAATATATAAATGAAATTGAGGGATGTAGGATTAATAATGCCATTACAAATTTATTATTTTTATTATATACCTACATTTAGCAAATACATGAAACAAAATGGGTTATATGCATATCTTTTTACACAATTGATGCTTAGAAATCCTACACCTGCCTGGTTTCATTTATATACTATATATCTTTATATCATTTTTGTATGCAAGCCAGCTAAGTGTGGGACTTGCAACATATTTAATAATATGTGCATAGTACATGATGTCATGATTACATGGGTGAGGGTTTTCATGCTAAGGATGATGCTTGTGTATCTTGATGGCGTAACCTCATGACCACTAGATGATGTAACCTCATGACCACTAGATGATGTAACCTCATGACCACTAGATGATGTAACCTCATGACCACTAGATGATGTAACCTCATGACCACTAGATGATGTAACTACATGACCACTAGATGATGTAACTACATGATGATGTAACCTCATGACCACTAGATGATGTAACCTCATGACCACTAGATGATGTAACCTCATGACCACTAGATGATGTAACCTCATGACCACTAAATGATGTAACCTCATGACCACTAGATGTAGTATCTGCTCTACCAAGCTATTAAAGGGGAACTGAAAATAATGCTATCTCAGTTTATAGCATCTGAGTAGAAAATAAGAATTGCAAATATTAAATATTTGCTTTCATATTCAAGATAGATTCGAGACAACACAACAAATTTTGGTCACCATGTTTTTGTTAAAATTAAATACTGTCTACGTCACTGGTCTCAGGACTCCATTGCGCGAGTATATAGAGTGCCTCACTGCATTGCCAAAGGATGCATGAATCGAGATAATAAGTGCCCAGAAGGTGTTAGTTTTCACCATTTGCCAAGCACAAATTCATCCCTACTTCATCAGGTAGGTTTGTGTTGTGCTTTTTGAGTAAATACAAAATGCTGTGATAATATCGATCGCTCGTTTCAGTGGTTACATCCATTCCACCGATGTTTCAATAAATGACGCAAACATATTTCAATCGAGAGAGCTACATGTACATCCAGCCTATTAAACTGTCGATATGCTGCATGACGATATGACCTACATGTGTACATGCATGCATGTGTACATACACATGCATGTGCATGCATGTGTATGTATGTTGCATTAACAAATAAAATAATTACAAATCAATTGCAGTTTGCATAACACAATCTCCCATTACCTATTGGGAATAGGACGATGTCTCTTGTTGCCATCACACCTATACCAAGGCGATGTGCAAAGTTAGTGGATGGAGGCATGCTCTAACAAAGTCAGGGTGATCTGTGATGCACTGGAGACCCTCCACATCTCTAAAAACTGCGCCAGTTCCATACATCAGCAACACTCGCGCGTTCGGTCAGGAGAGCAGCACACTTGGTAGGCCTACACGTGCACCAAGCTGTGTTCTCAGCAAGTATACGTGCAGCAAAGTCGGCTGGTAATTCACTGTCACTATATCACTCTCGCTAGAGGTGTGGGACATGTGACTTGTTGGCTCAAAACGGTATGGTAGTAGACCCAAAGGCTCGCTCTCTGTGGCCTCCACATCTGAATCGTTCATCATATTGGAGACCAGTGATGTCATGCGGTCCTTAACTTTAATCTATCATGGCGTCCATTACCTTCAACTTTGAACCAATAGATCTAAAGTGCAGAGCATACTGAGGCGCTGAAATTTATAATCTACATACAACATGATAGATACTTGATATTGATCAAATAAAATTACAATGTATAAAAGTCATGGCAGTTCCCCTTTAAGGTTTCTTAAGAGCTCTAGTAGTTGTTACTTATGAAAGATTGAAACTTGTGTATAGTGTGTTTCCCCTTAATCAATATGGAAATCATTAAAAGAAATCTAATTTGGCAGTGGTGATGCTGCTAGACCACTATGAGTAAGTTTCAACTGTTACAATGATAATAAAAAAACCATAGACCTACATGTCTACATCTCCATATCGTGTCTAACTCAAGATCATGCATGTATGCCCTATTCAGTGTGACATAATCTTAAGTTGGCATGTTACAGGGATAGAGGAAATTATCACCTTTAATATAAGAGACAACATGCCACTATTAGATGGGCTGCCATGTGCCTTGGAGTGGGTGTGGCCAGAAATACTCAGAAATGTTCTAGAGGGGCCAGCTGGTGGCAGTACAATGGGGCAGGGGGGAGGGGGATGGGGCAGGGGGAGGGGTAGCTAGAATATCTGCTGAAGTTGGTGAGGTTGTGAGAATATGCAGGTTGGAGCTGGCACCAATTTGGCATAAAAGACACACATACCACACACATCACACACACCACACACATCACACACACACATCACACACATCACACACACACATCACACACACACATCACACACACCACACACCACACATCACACACACCACACACATCACACACACATCACACACACACATCACACACACCACACACCACACACATCACACACCACACACCACACACCACACACACCACACACACACACACATCACACACATCACACACCACACACCACACACCACACACCACATAGGTACATTCAAGATGATGTGGAGCGACACTTGCCCTACATGGACCATGACAAGGACCAGGAGGTCACATGGGATGAGTATAAGCAAGGAACATTTGGGGGGGGCCCCTATGGTATGTCATCATTTGGGGGGGGGGGGGGGGGGGGGGGGAGGCTTATTTAGTTTCTGTGCTGTACGAGTTACTTGCCGTTGCATACTGTCGTACCCATTCCTGACCCTCAGACCAGACCCCTTCCTGGCCCTCACACAACACCCCTTCCTGACCCTCAGACCACACCCTCTTCTCCTGACCCTCAGACCACACCCTCTTCTCCTGACCCTCAGACCTCTCAGACATATATGACAAACATCGCCAGCAGACGTATCAAGAGGCTCAAGACCTTGACAAGAGACGCTTTGATGCTGCAGACCTGAACACAGATGGAAGGTTGGACAAGGAAGAGTATGGAGTGTTCCTCCACCCACGTATGTCGTCTGATGTGATGTTTGGTACTGTGAGCTGATGTGATGTTTGGTACTGTAAGCTGATGTGATGTTTGGTACTGTGAGCTGATGTGATGTTTGGTACTGTAAGCTGATGTGATGTTTGGTACTGTAAGCTGATGTGATGTTTGGTACTGTAAGCTGATGTGATGTTTGGTACTGTGAGCTGATGTGATGTTTGGTACTGTAAGCTGATGTGATGTTTGGTACTGTGAGCTGATGTGATGTTTGGTACTGTGAGCTGATGTGATGTTTGGTATTGTCAGCTGATGTGATGTTTGGTACTGTAAGCTGATGTGATGTTTGGTACTGTAAGCTGATGTGATGTTTGGTACTGTAAGCTGATGTGATGTTTGGTACTGTAAGCTGATGTGATGTTTGGTACTGTGAGCTGATGTGATGTTTGGTATTGTCAGCTGATGTGATGTTTGGTACTGTAAGCTGATGTGATGTTTGGTACTGTAAGCTGATGTGATGTTTGGTACTGTAAGCTGATGTGATGTTTGGTACTGTAAGCTGATGTGATGTTTGGTACTGTAAGCTGATGTGATGTTTGGTACTGTAAGCTGATGTGATGTTTGGTACTGTAAGCTGATGTGATGTTTGGTACTGTAAGCTGATGTGATGTTTGGTACTGTGAGCTGATGTGATGTTTGGTACTGTAAGCTGATGTGATGTTTGGTACTGTAAGCTGATGTGATGTTTGGTACTGTGAGCTGATGTGATGTTTGGTACTGTAAGCTGATGTGATGTTTGGTACTGTGAGCTGATGTAAT
This sequence comes from Spongilla lacustris, assembly GCA_949361645.1. Classification (NCBI taxonomy): domain Eukaryota; kingdom Metazoa; phylum Porifera; class Demospongiae; order Spongillida; family Spongillidae; genus Spongilla; species Spongilla lacustris. The sequence goes on from OX442419.1 coordinate 9,930,630, forward strand.
GTTTGGTACTGTAAGCTGATGTGATGTTTGGTACTGTAAGCTGATGTGATGTTTGGTACTGTGAGCTGATGTGATGTTTGGTACTGTAAGCTGATGTGATGTTTGGTACTGTAAGCTGATGTGATGTTTGGTACTGTAAGCTGATGTGATGTTTGGTACTGTAAGCTGATGTGATGTTTGGTACTGTGAGCTGATGTGATGTTTGGTATTGTGAGCTGATGTGATGTTTGGTACTGTAAGCTGATGTGATGTTTGGTACTGTAAGCTGATGTGATGTTTGGTACTGTAAGCTGATGTGATGTTTGGTACTGTAAGCTGATGTGATGTTTGGTACTGTAAGCTGATGTAATGTTTGGTACTGTAAGCTGATGTGATGTTTGGTACTGTAAGCTGATGTGATGTTTGGTACTGTGAGCTGATGTGATGTTTGGTACTGTGAGCTGATGTGATGTTTGGTACTGTAAGCTGATGTGATGTTTGGTACTGTGAGCTGATGTGATGTTTGGTACTGTAAGCTGATGTGATGTTTGGTACTGTAAGCTGATGTGATGTTTGGTACTGTGAGCTGATGTATGTTTGGTACTGTAAGCTGATGTGATGTTTGGTATTGTCAGCTGATGTGATGTTTGGTACTGTAAGCTGATGTGATGTTTGGTACTGTAAGCTGATGTGATGTTTGGTACTGTGAGCTGATGTGATGTTTGCTTGTTCCTCCAGAGGAGTCCAAACACATGAAGGATATCATAGTGGATGAGACTTTGGAGGAGATGGATAGTGACAATGATGACCTCATATCAGTGGAGGAGTACATAGGTGAGCCTGGGGACTAGAGGTACATAGATGAGCCTGGGGACTAGGGATACATAGATGAGCAAGGGTACTAGAGGTACATAGATGAGCCTGGGGACTAGAGGTACATAGATGAGCCTGGGGACTAGAGGTACATAGATGAGCCTGGGGGCTAGAGGTACATAGGTGAGCCTGGGGACTAGGGATACATAGATGAGCAAGGGTACTAGAGGTACATAGATGAGCCTGGGGACTAGAGGTACATAGACATGCCTGGGTACTAGGGGTACATAGATGAGCCTGGGGACTAGATGTACATAGATGAGCCTGGGGACTAGAGGTACATAGATGAGCCTGGGGACTAGAGGTACATAGACGTGCCTGGGTACTAGGGATACATAGATGAGCCTGGGGACTAGAGGTACATAGATTAGCCTGGGGACTAGGGATGCATAGATGAGCCTGGGGACTAGAGGTACATAGATGAGCCTGGGGACTAGGGATGCATAGATGAGCCTGGGGACTAGAGGTACATAGATGAGCCTGGGGACTAGAGGTACCAAGCACATGCTTTGTCCTCTGTTATTCTGATTATCTGAAATTGATTCTACTCACAATGTTATGCCATCCCCAGGCCTAGTTATAGTCATACACTGACCACTGACCACCAGCTGTCATGTGATCAAGGAATGGTTCATGGTTCAGTCCTCAATGTTCTCACTTCATCACACAGCTGACCTTTGGCCTGCTTACCAAGGTGGGGGTGGGGAGGAGGAGCCGGATTGGGTGGAGAGGGAGAAGAGGCACTTCAAGGAGCAGAGGGACAAGGATAAAGATGGCCGCCTGAACAGGGAGGAGCTGGGCCAGTGGATCATGCCTGACGGCTATGACCACATAGAGGCGGAGGCAAAACACCTCATCTACGAGGCTGATGTTGATAAGGTAGGTGGGGGTGTGGCCTTGGGGTGTGGGTGTGGCCATGAGGTGAGGGTGTAGCCATGAGGTGGGGTGTGTGGCCGTGGGTGGTGGCATACTGTAGTGCACAGTGGCCATTGCTACCCCATATATATGTATACATGTAATATCTATATCATTGCTAATCAATAATGGTTGAATGACTATCCAGTAGTCCCCATGGGTGCATATCAAGTGTCTGCACCACTTTTATCAGGATACATGTTGTATTTCTCCACACCATGGCATAACCCTCATCCAGGGATGTAGCATGCATTATATGGAAGTGGTCCGGAACAAAGTTCTCCCTAGGCCCATTTAGAGTGGCGCTGCGCAACTCTACATTTTCAGCGTGCATACACTTAACGACGCGGAATTAATGTCAGGCAATGTAGTTATGCAATTGTGTCATAAGCCATATTTAAAAATAACGTAACACTATAGTGTGCGCTGTTGATAAAAGAGATTTTACGTTCTTGCATTGCATTTGTGGTAATCATAGTAGGCATACTTGTGGTAATCATAGTAGGCATACTTGTGGTAATCATAGTAGGCATACTTGTGGTAATCATAGTAGGCATACTTGTGGTAATCATAGTAGGCATACTTGTGGTAATCATAGTAGGCATACTTGTGGTAATCATAGTAGGCATACTTGTGGTAATCATAGTAGGCATACTTGTGGTAATCATAGTAGGCATACTTGGAAATGAATCGGAATATAGAAGGAAAGATTACTTCTTAAAGTCTTCTTTTTTTCTCCCAAGTCTAAACTGTCAACCTCTGACCACACAACCTTTGCACAGCCATCTACCAGCTAATTAAATACCTCTGATGAGCCATCTACATGTACCAGCTACATAGCTACTTCCAGTGCCAGCTACATCTCTCGATCTCATCAAACATCTAATAGCCACGCCTATAGATTAAATGAACAATGTACCAGCAGAAAGTCTAAGGAAGCATTTTCTCTCAGCATAGACTCAAGCTTGGTACATCAAAAAAAATGTCAGACAGGCAGTCAGGTTGAAACACAAAACTGGCTATCTAAATAGTTGGGAAACCGAATACACTTGGGTGTACTACTGCGAGGGAGAGGGGATGTATTGCAAGCTTTGTCACAAATTTAATACAAGGAATCGCCAAAACCAATCTGTGGTTTGGAATAAGTAGCCTTGTGTCACTATTCCTAAGGATGTGCTGTCTAGACATGAAGGATCTGTGATGCACAGAGCTGGGTTATTATATGATTCTTGTATCACTGCAAAAATTGCCTCACATCTATAATGTTGTGCTTAAATAATAATAGTTATACTGATTATTGATTTAAAATGACATGGACTAGCCCCCATTAATAATCCATGACAGTTTATAAATTTTTAGTGGTTTTGGTAGTGGTTAAGCACTAAAACTGCAAAAACTTCTGGGGCTCCACCCCAGACCCCCATGGGAGAGCTCACAGTGCTCCCACATACCCCTGCTGGGCAGGAGGGGGTACCCCCCTCCCACACCTCCCCCTTTGCCACTCTACTTTTTCTTCCTAGGGAGAAACCTGCCGGAATATTTAATTATATCAATAACATGCATAAATAATAAATAATTTTTATAATTTAAATGGAGTACTGGCTCCAGGTGTTTTGCAGTAATACGTCTCCACTTTCAGGCCTCTAGAAAACTGCCCTTGTTGTAGGACCACTTAGTAAACCATTTTGGCTGGAAGCTTCTGTGTTCAATGTTTGTGATGCCAAAAGAACACTTCAAAGGGAGCTTGAAGCCCAATGGTCCATTAGGCACATGAGAAAGTAAGCTCCCAGAGCTACAAGTTGCCATGACTCAAGCACAAGTGACAGTCTCAGCACAGCACACAACGAAGCTTTCTAAATGATGAGCACTCATACAATAAACTGTTACATATCGAGAGACTCTGCCTTCAACAAGGGAGATATCAGACATATAATAACTTTATTCACAATTTATTAGCGAGGCTTACTGGCATTGTTCATGATAAATTAATACCGCGTCCGCGAATAAAGTGGGTAAATTTAAGCCGTTTTGGGGGGAAGTAAAAAAACTAAAAGGTCCGCTGATGGGTATTTTTGTTACAGTAATGTGAAAGTACGACTCTTGAGACAACATTGGATGCATTTTGTGAGAGATCATTCAGCTCGCTGGATGCTACAAATGCGGCAATGTAAAAGGGGTCCATTCCGATGAAACCTTAATTCATCATCATAGAAAAACGGCAATAATCACATTGTATAAGCCAAGATACATTTCAATCGATTTTCAGTCGTAAGCGATGTATTTTTTTTAACTGTTTGCATGTGTTCTATCGTGTCTAAATAACTCTATACATTTCCGCGTGCGTTTAAACTTGATGCTTTTAACGATGTTTTGCGAGTCTGCATGCACATGTAATTTTAATTGTTAGGGAAACCAAGAGCTGCATTGATATAGATGGCTCATGTATGCTTATCAATTTACAGTCAAGAAGGGAAGGGGTGCAAAATGATAAAATGATAAGTGTAGTACCGCAATATGCCTATTTAAAGTGTGTGCATCAAAACTGCGATAGTTGCAGCTCTTATAAACTATAATGCAAATGTAGTGTAAAAGGTTACTCTACTTATTTTACAACCAGTACCTGTGATTTTATTGCTAGCGGATCTTTTAGGTTTTTAGTTTCCCCTAAATTTGTACCCACTTAACTCGCGGACGTGGTATTAAGTTACATCCAAAAAGAGAGTGGTGGGAGGGGAGGGGTGAAGTGGTGGGAGGGGAGGGGTGAAGTGGTGGGAGGGGAGGGGTGAAGTGGTGGGAGGGGAGGGGTGAAGTGGTGGGAGGGGAGGGGTGAAGTGGTGGGAGGGGAGGGGTGAAGTGGTGGGAGGGGAGGGGTGAAGTGGTGGGGGGGAGGGAGGAGGAAGTGGGGGGGTGGGAGGGGAGGAGGAAGTGGTGGGAAGGGAGGGGAGGAGGAAGTGGGAGGGAGGGGAGGAGGAAGTGGGGGGTGGGAGGGGAGGAGGAAGTGGGGGGTGGGAGGGGAGGAGGAAGTGGTGGGAAGGGAGGGGTGAAGTGGTGGGAGGGGAGGGTGAAGTGGTGGGAGGGGAGGGGTGAAGTGGTGGGAGGGGAGGGGTGAAGTGGTGGAAGGGGGGTGGGAGGGGAGGAGGAAGTGGTGGGAGGGGAGGGGTGAAGTGGTCCGCATTGCGCATAAAACCCCTGTGTACGTAGGGTAATTTTTAATAATTATACTACACTACAGTTGTATAATCACTACACTTTCCCATTCACATGTACATGAACATCCATGTATCACACACACATTTCTCTCCTCATACACACCTTTCTCTCCCTGCATACACACACACACCTTTCCTCCCTCCATACACACACACACACCTTTCTCTCTCAGGACAAACAGCTTACTAAGGAGGAGATACTCAAACATCATGACCTGTTTGCAGGTAGCCAAGCAACAGAGTTTGGAGAGTACCTAATCAAGATCAAGCATCATGATGAGTTCTGAAGACTTTGTGGTCATGTGTCATGTGTGGTGTGTGGACATGTGAGGTGTGTGGACATGTGCAATGTTTTTTGTCTCCAGCAATGACCTAGCTGCTAGGCCACACCCACTGACCTTTGTATACATCAATTTAATGTCACTGACTGGGTGTGTGAGAAGTGACAAGTGGTTCTGAGGGAGGGCAGTGTGTTAGGTGATCGTGATGATCTGGATGGAGGATCCGAGAATTGATGTTATGTGGGTAGCAGAGGCATCAGGATGGAAAAATTACATCATGGATGTGCCCGCCCCGGCGCCCCCCTCCCCACACACACACACATACATTCTTATATCACGGATCATCCTCCATTCTTACATCATGGATTGTGCCCCTTCCATATCCTCACATCACGGACCACGCCCCTCCCATATCTTCACATCACGGATCACGCCCCTCCCATATCCTTACATCACGGACCACGCCCCTCCCATATCCTTACATCACGGACCATGCCCCTCCCAGATCCGGACCACGCCCCTCCCATATCCTCACATCACGGATCACGCCCCTCCCATATCCTTACATCACGGACCACGCCCCTCCCATATCCCAGATCACGGACCACGCCCCTCCATATCCTCACATCACGGACCACGCCCCTCCCATATCCTCACATCACACGGATCGACCATGCCCCTAGTGTCTGAGGATGTTCTGCTGTATGTAGCTGTCTGGATCCATGGGGGGAGGGGGCCAGGGGGCCTAAAATCATCACTGGTTCCTCCCCCTTAAAAGAGGACCTCTATAGGTATAGTCTGGGTACCCGACTGATCGGTTGCACTGCAACCGATCAGTCGGGTACCCAGACTACCATATCTGCTAAAGTCCAATAGACCCTTCCCTTTAAGAAGTACTCCGGGCGTGACATCACTAATCAACATACTTAACGAAATGGGTTAAGTACGTTAATTAGTGATGTCACGTCCGGAGTACTTCTTAAAGGGAAGGGTGTATTGGTTCACGACACTACACGTCGATGCATGCAAGGTAAGGCTTAGTGGCGTAGGAAGGGAAGCAGCGGCCGAAGTGCAATATAGAATGCGGCGGGGGGGGGGGAAGCCAACTTACTCATAAAACTATGCAAACAACGACACTGCACTAATAAAGTCTATAGGCGTCGACTCGCGTCTCCATCGGTTTGAAGTTGCCGTTATGACACTCAGATTGAATCCATCAATATATGCATGCTCGTATCATGAATAATTACGTCAACCTATTACATACATGTAGATTTTTTTATAATGCAGCCGAATATTTCTGGTCGTGCCCAGGCAACAATGTGTGTATGTGAATGTGTAATGACCTGCTAGACCACACCCACACCTAGTCTCGCAAGCCACGTACTATGTAAGTGGACTGGGAACGAGTAAAAGGTTTTCTCGTCCCCAGTCGTTTATACGTCCAGCGTGACGACTGGCTTGCGAGCCTAGACCACACCCACCACTGATGTCTGCATACATAATTTAATGTCACTGACAGATGAGACAATAAGATCATGTTGTGAGGTGCTAGTGAGTGTGTGAGAGAAGAGACGAGTGACCAGGAGTGAGGGAGGGTAGTGTGCGGGGATGGACCACGGAGGACGATGATGGTGGTTGTGTGGGCGGCACAAGCCTCAGCCCCCCGGGGGAAGAGGTGGGTCTGGTGCGAGGGGTGGTAGAGGAGGAGGGAGGAGGTGGAGGAAACCTGGAAGAAGGACCCAATGTGTAAAGCCCCGCCCACATCATGCCCCGCCCACATACCTAGTGCCTGAGGACGTTCTGCTGTACTTGCGTTGACGTCCCCCAGACTGTGGCGCTCTGTGTCCATGGGGAGGGGGAGGAGGAGGGGTGGGGCCTAGAACGGTGTGGGTCACTGGCTCCTCCCCCTCAAGTCCTTCAAGAAGGTCCTCCATAGACCTAGAACGGTATCAATATGACAGCAACACCCCATCCTGTGTCACCATGACAACGAGCGTACTTGGCAGCAGTGACTGTAACTCCCTCGTCTCTTAAAGCATCAGCAAAACTTAGTGGTGTCCGATCGTAAGGAGTGTCTGATCTAGAAGGTGTGTGCGTGTGCACGCATCTGAACTGCAGCACATACTAAAAGTCTGGTGCACAGACCCAAGTTATTGTTCTGGTACTCTACTACAATGCAAAAAAAAGTCTGGTGCCCAGACCCAATGTTAGCACACTATAAGTCTGGTGCCCAGATCCAATGTTAGCACACTATAAGTCTGGTGCCCAGACCTAATGTTAGCACACTATAAGTCTGGTGCCCAGAGCCAATGTTAGCACACTATAAGTCTGGTGCCCAGACCCAATGTTAGCACACTATAAGTCTGGTGCCCAGATCCAATGTTAGCACACTATAAGTCAGGTGCCCAGACCTAATGTTAGCACACTATAAGTCTGGTGCCCAGAGCCAATGTTAGCACACTATAAGTCTGGTGCCCAGACCCAATGTTAGCACACAATGTTACTACTAGTCTATTCCACCACTAGTTGTATAACTGACTAGTACACGGTAACATACTTATATGGTGAAGAGCTCAAAATGGCGGACTACAAGAGGGAGGAGATAAGTGGTGGTGATGAGGACAGCAGCCCGTCCCCTCACCTTGCTGGACAGGAGGTGATGCTTCTGTCCCCTCAAGGCACTTGCTGGGTTGCCACAAATCACTTGAACACCTAGGTAGGGGGTGTGGCTTGATGAGTCAGGTGACACGTGTGGCCACGTCATACCATGTGTGAGTTCGCTGGTGTCTTCCACATACTGTGGGTGTGGTCTGTCCAACTGACCTAACAGCATACACAAGGCTTGGATTGGTTGGCATGACAACGATATCCCTAACTTGGAGATGTGGGTGTGTTCTCATGGGACGGTGTGCTCCCACGCTCATCTCTAAATGGAGTGCACTTGATTGCCCCCTGGACTGCCGACCAATCCCTATTCATCCCGGCACTGGTCAGTGAAAAAACAGAACTTCTTGACTTGAGGGCGTCGCCATCGCGAGCTGCCATCACAGAACGGTCATCAAGGTGTGTGAGGCTGGGAATGGCCCTCTGGACATAGGAACGATATGCCTCTTCTCCACCCTGGTGAGAGGAGGTGGAGTAAGTGTTGAGTGTGTGTGTGTGTGTGTGTGTGTATTGTATGTATGTACATAAAAACAAACAAGTACAACAATTAGGTGTGTTATGTGATGGTTGGTGTGTGACATGATGGTATGTGTGTATGTGATGGTACAGGTACGTGTGATATGTACCCGTTAACCTCCTCTGCTCCATTAACCCCCTCACCTCCTCTGCTCCATTAACCCCTCACCTCCTCTGCTCCATTAACCCCCTCACCTCCTCTGCTACATTAACCCCCTCACCTCTGCCCCGTTAACCCCCTCACCTCCTCTGCTCATTAACCCCCTCACCTCCTCTGCCCCGTTAACCCCCTCACCTCCTCTGCCCCGTTAACCCCCTCACCTCCTCTGCCCCATTAACCCCTCATCTCCTCTGCCCCGTTAACTCCCTCACCTCCTCTGCTAGTGCAGCACACAGAGGGTTCCCTTCTAAGGTCAGTGACCGCAGGTTTTGGCAGAGAGCCAGGTACCCTAGTTGATCCATCTCCTCTAGATTGTTACTGACAGAGGGGTGCACCCATATCACGTGATGCAGCACATGATGTATCACGTGATAACAAACCTCTCTAAGTCAAGAACCTGCAGGTGACTGAGCATGGCCACAAGACTGAGATCGTGAATCTCGTTAAAAGCAACGTACAGCTCCTACATGCACAAGTGTTTATGTATGTGTGTGTGTGTGTGTTGGTGTATGTGTACGTACGTATGTGTGTATATGTGTGTGTATGTACATGTATGTGTATATGTGTGCATGTGTGTAATATGTGTGTGAATGTATGTGTGTACGGATGTATTAATACTGATAAACGAAGGAAGCCTCGTGCCCAGACCTGCAGGCTCTGCAGGGCGGCTAGTCCGTCCAGCTCGCTCAGTTTGCATCGCGGCATCCAGAGGACCCTGAGGGCGTGCAGCCCCGTGCCCAGGTCCCTGATGCACGGCACCACGCTGCTCTCTAGCTTCAGCTCGCTCAGATTGGGCACATAAAAGCCTATGGTGTAGTGCGGGTGTGGGGCATGTCAATTAAGTATCGAGAGTGATACAAAAACTCCAACCAAAATTTCCAAGACTGCTTTCCGAGGTATTCAGCTGGAGCTCCAAACGATGCACTTGCGACAGGACATTACACCCGCTGAGCTCCTTCTGCCAAAGGGGGTGACGTGCGCGTGTTCATGAGTTGGACTGTTCACAGAAGCCAGCACTAGTACGTACCAGTTTCGAAGGAGATAAGTAATCTCGCGCAACTTGCTTTTCTTCTCGTAGCAACGGTTGCGGGTTTTGTACACCCACGTACTCAGTTATGTGAACACTGGCGGAGTGCAGCGGGCTTTTGGCCATCCGGTGTTTATTATTACGAGGTACCACCTCTCACGTGACTGTTTACCGCCATTTCTAATTTTACAAACTGTGAATTAAGGGCTGTGTGGAATTTTTGACGGTTAATTATCGACCACATTTTCGGGTGAGCCGTGGATACATAGTGTCCCAGCTCTGGGTGTCCACAAAACATTGGGCCGTAAATACCAGTGTGATTTAAACCATTTATATAATGACTTCAATGATCATTAAAACTATGTTATCCGGCCGCCTTCGACATTCTTGGTGCTGAACGCATACTATATATACAAAACAGAAAACTTTTAACTGTAAGATAAAAGAATGATTTCAGCCCAACTGACTAATCTTGGAGCAAACATTATATGGGCAACATTTATATTTACTGGACGTTCACAGTAAGCGGTTATAAGCCAGTTGATTTTTTTTTCCAGTGAGCACTGCACTGCACTGCATGCACCGACACCATGTCATGGTAAGAATATTTAAACGGTTACGCGTGTATTATCATGACTTGACTCCAATTAGTTAATTGTAGTAATTCAAAAGGAAAGCTGGTCGTCTTAGGGTCCTGTAGACTAAAGTGAGACGTGTAATTGTGCGCATTTATCCTGCTGCATTGTGTCGTATTATTAAATTTTATAGTGTTAAGCTTATTACCTGTGGTATTTAGTTCGGTCAGAATTTTTCGGAAAGTTCATTCAGTACATGTACTTCATGATCCTATTAAATTGTGCAATTCCAATGTTTAGATGCAATTTCATGCAATTTATTGAGAACTGGCTGAGATAAAAAAAAAAACAAAAACATCTTGTGTAGCTATTTTGCATGTTCCTATGGGGAGAGCCTGTAGGGTAAATACCACATCCAGACTAGATAATGATGCTAAAAGGTGGCTAATATATATAAAATTTTAATTATATACATGGATTTACCCAAGGGGGCAGGTAGCAAGACTAACAGCAATACCCCAAGATGATCATAAGACAGGATTGAACTGAGTAGAGTTGGATGATGCTGGCTTATGATAGACGTTTGTCAATCACATGGTTTGGATAGCTAAATCCCATATAAACTATGCATGATAGGTTCTTGGATGACTGCAGCAAAGATACGGAGACTGATGGTGTACAATCGCAAGAGTCAATTATCAACATAGTAACCCTTACATTGTACTTATTCCCATGGGTCATGCTGCCAGCGCCTCTATAGCTACTTCCCCTCTGTTATGAACAACATTGCAAACTATCCCTAGTTTCCATTTAATGCTAACTGCCTGATTAGTCCATAGTTGAGTTAAAGCCCATGTAGTTCATGCACCCTAATATAACTGTAATTGGTTAGTTGGTTCTGTGTTTAATTTGGTACTATTTGCACTTGTCAAAACAGAACAGTAATGTAAATCATATTGTGTTAGGGTACCTTTGCTGTTCAAGCAACTACTGAGGGGTGTGCATGGGTGAACATAGGAGACGTATGATGGGTCTAGGTAAGCCACCTTTCCTGCTGCTGTGGGGTGAATGTTGAACTGTCTGCGGGGCCAGCGAGCAACTACATGTAGTGCTAGACTGTGGTTATTAGATAATCATTCTGATTACTCATAATACTTCCCACCAGAGTGACCAGACGTAGGAAAGGTGCACCACACACACACTATTAGATGGACACAAATTTTGGTATAAGCTGATACTGGACTTTCGGGCTACGCCCAAATTATGATAGAGGCAGCCCTACATATCTATCACTGTGATTTTTCACTGTTCCGAGTACAGTGTCACCCATTAGATACTCCATGAGGGCCGGAAGAGTAGCGAAACAAGAATACCGAGTTGTTGGGGAGGTGTGGAGAGATGTAGAGGTGTGGATGTACATGTGTGGACATGAGGAATCATCTCCAGATGGCCCCGGATATACGAGTGTCACCTTTTCCCCATACGATAGGTCTCCATTTTACAGTCATCAAATGTATTGGTCACTCCAGAAATGAACACATACAAAAAAAAAAAAAAAAAATTCACTGTAAATGCAGTGTCCACATCAATACCAGGAGCAGAAAGGAGACATTCCACACTAGTATGACCTCCCCTTGCAGCAATGCGCAATGGAGTATCACCACCCTGAAGTGGGTACAATATAGTTCATTTAACATGGTGGGTTAAACGTACACATGTACATTAATCAGCATGGCCCCTTGACATACAGTGTATGAAGCCTCTAGACTATACAGATATTACATATAACATGTACGTAAACCTTTATGAAATTATAGAAATAATGAATAAAGGAGAGGAGGAAGAGGAGGCTAATTTATATCTCATCATGATGTGATCAACTCACCATATCCTTAATGTTCACATCAATACCAGGAGCAGAAAGGAGACGTTCCACACATGGTGTATGACCTTCCCTTGCAGCAAAGTGCAATGGAATATCACCACCCTGAAGTGGATACAATAGTACATTTAACATTGTGGGTTAAATGTACACATGTACATTAATTAACATGGCCCCTTGAGGCTAGACTATACAGATATTACATATAACGTGTATGTAAACCTTTATGAAATAATTATAGTCCGCAACAGCATCAAGGAAGTATATTGCAATGTAGCGTTCAAAATAAGTGGCAACATCATGGTCTATGCACTAATAGAGAGTTTTTTCATCAGCAGTATTGAAGTAAAGTTTCTCCTGATTTTACCACTGTTTAGGGCTTCAACTTAAATTCAAGTTATGATGTATTATTAAAATTCAATTATTAGGACTGAATTTGGTATCATGTTGATTTGTTCCAACTGAAATCGGTTTCTATGGGATTAGAGACATCCAAAACAACTTTTAGCATTTTTTTCCTGTTCTTTTAAAAATACACGTTTTAAAGTTTCTCTGCGTTTTACATGAATTGTGTGGTTGCAAAACCAACTATGAATACATTATCCCTGTAGAACAGAGCAACAACTTTAGAAACGATGTATTATAAGAATACAATATACATGTAGAAAGATATGGGAAAAGATATTTTGGATATCTCATATCCCATAGAAACCAATTTCAGATGGAAAAAATCAACGCAGTACCAAATTAAGTCCTAAAAATTGAATTTTTAAGTTGAAAAATTGAAGCTCTAAACAGTGATAAAATCAGGGAAAAACTTTACTTCAATATTGCCAATACAAAAGCTCCATACTAGTGTGTGGACCACGATATTGTCGCTTAATTTGGCTGCCATATCGCAATATACTTCCTTGATGATGTAACAGACTTTAATAAAGGAGAGGAGGAAGAGGAGGCTAATTTATATCTCATCATGATGTGATCAACTCACCATATCCTTAATGTTCACATCAATACCAGGAGCGGAAAGGAGACGTTCCACACATGGTGTATGACCTTCCCTTGCAGCAAAGTGCAATGGAATATCACCACCCTGAAGTGGATACAATAGTTCCTTTAACATGGTGGGTTAAATGTACACATGTACATTAATTAACATGGCCCCTTGAAATATGAAGCCTCTAGGCTAGACTATACAGATATTACATATAACATGTATGTAAACCTTTATGAAATTATAGAAATAATTAATAATGGAGAGGAGAAAGAGGATGCTAATTTATATCTCATCAGGATGTGATCAACTCACCATATCTTTAATGTTCACATCAATACCAGGAGTTGGAAGGAGATGTTTCACACAAGTTGTATTACCTCCCTCTGTTACAGCAAGATGTAATGGAGTAAGGCCATCCTGGAGTGGGTACAATAGTTCAATCAACATGTTGGGTATGAAGTGCAGATGTACATGTACATGTAGTACATGGTCATCAACATGGCTCCTTCAAATTTGAAGCCTCTAAGGTGTACACATGTACATGTAAGCAGTATACGTGAATTGAAAGGGAGAACCTATCTGCCTCCCACATGCCACAGACAACATAATTAACACAAGTGTTGTTCTGTTGGGTTGTTTGCTACTATAGAAGGAGAATGATGTGTGACAGATGCGCCATCTTTGGACATGTGCACTGCAGAGTGATGTGTGAGCTTGGTGGTTAAGCCTGTGTGGTGAAGTGTGCTGGCCAATCACATTGCATTTAGTTATTACTGATATTATCCACTCAGTTTAGTTACTCATCTGATCAATGATTGAACAATATGTGTGTACCAGGACAAGGTGCAGAAGCTGCAATAGTGCTGCATGTTTACCATTTGAACCAAAAAGTCTACATGCAGTTTCTATAACAGTGTATGCATTATTTTAATATTCAATGGATCAACTCACCTTTTCCTTAATGTTCACATCAATACCAGGAGTGGAAAGGAGACGATCCATACAATTAGTATGACCTATCGCCACAGCAATGTGTAATGGTGTTTGACCAAACTAGAGTGGATATAGTTCAGACAACATGGTGGGTACAATGTACACATGTACATATAGTACATGGTCATCATGATACATGGCCTTTTATGCACGACATCACGAGGGTGTACACATTTACAAACATAGCTGATGGGGTTGAAGGGGAGGAGATACCAAGGGACACACTAGTCTTTGTGTGTAGGCTTAGAAGCAGCTGCTCTATGGTCTTGTTTTTTACATCACCATCCATATTCAGGATAGTGCTCAGCACCATACTTATCATTGTTACTTGATCATTTAATAGACCAGCTCACAACATTCTGACTGTTCACTTGAATACCAGGAGTGGAAAGGAGACGTTCCACACAAGTAGTATGACCTCCCTCTGCAGCCCAATGTAATGGTACATCACCCTCCTGGAGTGGGTACAATAGTCCAGACAACATGGTGGGTACAATGTACACATGTACATGTAGTACATAAGGTCATCAACATGACTCCTTCAAAGTATGAAGCCACTAATGTCCACATATGTACATGTATGCAGTATACCATACTGCCAAGACATAGTGGCAGAGACTACTATTTGGGGGAGCCAAAAAGATTGATTTTTGGCGATTTGCAATTGGCGGTGGTCTCAACATCATTAAATTTAAGGCGATTAAATATTGTTGGCAGAAAAATCATAGTGCATGGGCTACTTGAATTTACTAGTACCAGTTTATAATTTATTTTTAGACTTGGGCCTATTGAAGTAATCATTTAATGCTTCAGCGTGGCAACCAACTGCACCTTATACGGAGATCTCATACAGACCCGCCCCCCTCTGCGATATCGATCCTGATAACTTGTTGGGGGAGAGAATTAAAAAATAATTAAATTGACGACGATGCCATTGGCGGAGCTTTCCACCAACTAGTCATCGCCAAAATTTCTTGAATTGAAAGGGAGAACCTATAAGGTTCTGATGGAAACTATTTCCCTACAGAAAGGTGGTAAAGAGTTAAGGTCAAGAGTCCATCTGTCCGACAATGGTGACTGCAATTCACAACACACAAAAGAAAAAACAGCTGGCCTGTGTGCACCAATGCCTAGACTGACTTGAGCTCACCCACACATGCCACAGACAACATGATTTGTAAAAACACAAGTGTGTTTTTCTGTTGTGTTGTTTGCTGCTACAGAAGGAGAATGACGTGTGACAGATTGTGTTGCCATGAAGCAATGTGATGCAATTTTTGAACGTGCACACTGTGTAAAGTGTGTGCATTTGGTTTGCACTGATGATATGCAGAGTGAAGAGTGAGCTTGGTGGTTAAGGACATTGGAGGCCTGAGTGGTGATGTGTGCTGGCCAATCACATTGCAGTATCCACCATCTGATAATGATTGAACAATATGTGTGCACCAGGACAAGGTGCAGAGGCTGCAATAGTGCTGCATGTTTACCATTTGGACCAAAAAGTGTAGTGGCTTGCTATGTCAGCTACAGTTCCTATAACAGTGCAGTAATATTCAATGGACCAACTCACCCTTTCATCCGAAATGTTCACATCAATACCAGGAGCAGAAAGGAGACGTTCCACACAAGTAGTATGACCTTTCATGGCAGCATAGTGTAATGGAGTAAAACCAGCCTGGAGTGGGTACAATAATTCAGTCAACATAGTGGGTACAATGTACACATGTACATGTACATGTAGTACATGGTCATCAACATGGCCCCTTCAAATACGAAGCCTCTAAGGTATACACATATACATGTATGCACTATAAAAACAGATGTATTTATGTCCTTAATGAAGTGGAGGAGCAAGCTAATTTATACATCTCATCACAATGTTTACATGTACATGCACATCACAGTTACTGGGATAGTTTTTATGGGACCACCATTTAAAAGCCAAATGTCTTCCTTTCATGGTGCATAGCAAAATGTGCAGCCTTGACATAGCCCTCATGCATGGCCTCTCCCCTCCCTCATGTTCTAATTCTCATTCTTCAGATTTATATCTGCAGACTCTATCTTGGACCAGCTCTGTACAGAGCCATTTTGCTATATCTAGATCTGATCTTAACATACTTGTTATGCACATATCTGACTATATTGTCCGCCACAGCTGTAGTAACCAATAAATGTGGGCTGGAAGTTTTAGGTGTAAGCAGAGTACCCGCCCCCCGCCTGGCTCTTAGAGCACATGTTTGGGTGTAAATAGACCCTTCCCTTTAAGAAGTACTCCGGACGTGACATCACTAATCAACGTACTTAACGAAATGGGTTAAACACGTTAATTAGTGATGTCACGTCCGGAGTACTTCTTAAAGGGTAGATACTCGCTATTGACCAATCAAGTGTCAAGATCATTTTACTACCATAGATGATGTCAGCTACAGTTCCTATAACAGTGCATATCTTATTTTAATAGTCAATTACCTGATTCTTAATGTTCACATCAATACCAGGAGTGGAAAGGAGATGTTCCACACAAGTAGTATGACCTCCCTCTGTTACAGCGAGGTGTAATGGAGTATCACCACCCTGGAGTGAGTAAAATAGCTCAATCAACATGGTGGGTATACAATGTACACATGTACATATAGTACATGGTCATCAACATGGCCCCTTCAAATAAGGAGCCACTATGCAAACAGATGTACACTGATGGTAATGTACACATTAACAGAAGGGGAGGAGGGAGAGGAGGTTAACATGTACATCACAGCTGCAGGGATAGTTTTTTGGTCCAACATTTGAAGTCAATGTCTTCATTCAAGGTACAGGTAGCAAAATATACTGCCTTCACATAGAGCCCTCAGGCATGGACACTCCCCTCCCTCATGTCTTAATACACTATCAAGGCTAACGTTTCTCAAACTGATATGGTTTTTCACTAATTTTTTTTTTAGTATCTACATGTACATGTATATACACTGGTTCACTCTGCGTGTGTTAGGCACTAGCTCTATGCCAATATTATGATCCAATATCTCCTTGGGTTCAAACACCACATATATTTTGCCTGGATCCTATTCCATACATAAGTGCATACATGGTTAATGTTTTTAAATTGGTTTTAAAATGCAAAAAATTTTTTCTCTTGTCTGGGGATCAAGCCATATTCGTAAGTAGCAATATGAATGGTACATGTAGTTACTGTAAGATCTGGTAGTCCATTCATCTAGGGATCAAGCCATATTCGTAAGGTAGCAATATGAATGGTACATGTAGTTACTGTAAGATCTGGTAGTCCATTCATCTGAGAACTGTCAAGGACAGTGGTGACTTCTGCAACTCACAACACACAAAAGAAAAAGCAGCTGGCCTGTGTGTACTCGGCACCAATGCCTAGACACCATTCAGCCAATAAATGCCCCCAGCATATACAGAGTTCCACATCTTACTTCAAAATTTGAAATTTTTCCGTTTTCCAATTATACCTTTTGAGCCATTTAAGCAGTGATCATGGGAACATCCAGCCACTATTTCTACACAATGTGATAAAGCACCATGATTAATTTTTATTTATTAATTAATTATTATTATTTTTAAAAATATCATTATTAAGTTACATGTATAAACAAAAAAGGTAAAGTATAAACAGTCGCAACGTTCGTTAGGTAATATTGGTCGTGACAAAATATGAACGTTGCGCATACAAAGATGGAGGTGTTGGTGAGAGGACGTGGTGGGAGCAGGCTAGGAGATGAAGGCCTCCACATGGAGCAGGTGCTGTGAATTGTATGCAGTTATATATTTTCCACTTCCCTATGGCAGAGATAATATATAAGCTTTTGGCTTTAACCTCCACTAAGTAGCGGCCACACACTTTCTTTTGCGTGTATCTCCGTTCTAAAATACTCATAGAAACTCCTGCCGGGCCTTATTCTGGGGTGAAAAAAAAAGTTGGTTATTTATGAGCGATATGTATATGCTCTCCTATCAGTATGTGTGCTGATCACTATATTACTCGCTTACAGATTTCTACGAGTCGGTTCGTCCACAAAGACCGCTCAAGAACACCCGTCTTTTCCCATCAAAGTTACATAGATGTGGATACAGGCACTGTAGAACCACTCAAAATAAATGCAGCCCTTGTGCAATTATGACTTATGTATAGCTGTGGTAGCTTATAGCAGAGATGAGTATGATATGTGGCTCGCAAAAACAGATATCGTATAATCAGAGATAATACATGTATATATTATCTCTGGTATAATGAGATGCGGCTAGAAATTTTTTGGTAGCTCATACTACATGTAAATTCATACGGAGACCCCGCCTCCCGCTGAAATGCGATACTTTCTTACCGATCTCCACAGCGAGGGAGACTTGAGAGCTCAACACAACACTATAGGTACTCACCTGTATATACAAAAAAAAAAAATTGGTAGCTTAATTGCAAAGAGTAAAGGAGTTATAGCCTTGAACGTCCAACCTGACCAGCAGTTGCAGTTTACTATGGTGCATTGTTTTGTGTACAAG
Source organism: Spongilla lacustris (assembly GCA_949361645.1). Classification (NCBI taxonomy): domain Eukaryota; kingdom Metazoa; phylum Porifera; class Demospongiae; order Spongillida; family Spongillidae; genus Spongilla; species Spongilla lacustris. The sequence goes on from OX442419.1 coordinate 9,949,225, forward strand.
TTATAAAGGAATGTACATACACTTTGTTCAGAAGAAGATGCTGAATCTAAAAATGTAATTGGTAGGATACAATTGTATACCATTCATGAGATATAATCAGAAATGTGCATTATTGCATTTCTCCCCTCTTTTGGTGAACACCACTGTACTTGTTCTTGTTCTGGTGTGCCGAAACAACACTGTAACAGCTAATATATGCACCCAAGTGTCTACTACACTGCAGTGGCTGCAGGCCCCCCCCCCCTCCCCCCCAACCAGCCACTCAGAGGTTAAGAAACAAATGGAGAGAAACAACCATATTCAATTTCATGCATAGAATTTTAGAAATGATGCTTGTCTTCAGTGGAAAGAGCCGTGTGTTGATGTATGCATGTTTCAGTAAATGGGTTGAACACCTTGACATCAAAGAAGGACTTTTGTCCATGACTTCCATCAAAACAATCTCTGCAACATCACCTAGACTTTCATCACCACCAACATTTGATGACTTGCGGTTGAGATGTAGGTAGAAACTGTTGCCAGGCTACCATATAGAATGACGAAACTACATGTATGATAATCAAATCATGCAGCTGTTGAGATGCAACTGATTGTGGCAGATGGAGTAGAATCCAAAAAAGTTCAGAGCAATTTAGTTCCACTGAAAAGGAGTTTCCACTAACACATTGGTTGCCATGGTAACAAATTGTATGGAAGAGGATAGCCATGTGGAGTCACCTCTTTCAGGAAAGATTCCATGCACATGTTCAAACTGAGCTAACATTAACTCTCTGTTGACATATCAGCATTCAGGCAACAATATGGTTATGTCTATACCATGCAGGATTTGTTTGTAGATCTCATGATTCCAATACAGAAAACAAATTTAGCAACGTGGTTATGCATGCAGAGAATGGTTTGATGGGTGCATGGACTTAATTCTACAAGGCAGATCAATTTATGCATTATTCTGAAACAGATCAGTGGTGTTTTCAGATCATGAATATCATTTTCAATCCTCTAGTAAGTGCCTTGCTCACTTACTAGACACTGCACGTTGACCTAGTGTTTGTTTATACAGTCCTTTATTACAATATGTCATCGTGTTTCACTGCATTTTGGTTGGTTGCATTACCTTACTTGTAAATGTGTAGTACTGGGTCTATATCGAGCTGTATAGTTGTCAGGTTACACAACCAGCATACATCACCATCGCCATGCATATGATATTGTATATTTAAGTCGGGCAAATAATAAATTAATGTGTCAAACACGTTATCTAAATAAATGCTGCACAATTCTTCCATAACTAAAATGCACAAGATTTCACATTTGTGTATCTATACATGTATGAATGTTTGCTTGACCCAGCTGGAAGTTACGGTGTTGTTTAAAAGGTAGCCGGGCTTAGCTCCGTACGAGCATCCACCTGAGCAGGTTTTTATAACCTTATAAGTGTCTATGTGGACTTCGGCAAGTAAACACAAAACATCGATCACTTCAGTGCAGTTGTAGTGCTGCTGGACGTTCTGATAAAATAATGATAATAGTTAATCACACATTCAACTGGTTCCAATTGTAGCTCACATAAAAGGATTGAAAGGCAATTAAGGTACCACACGTGGTGTTCCTAATCATCTCCAGAGAAACTTTGTCCGCACAATCGCTATGCAGAGTTTTTCTTAAGATGGCACAGTGCTCATTGAAGAGGTTTAGATTATCGGATGATAAATTGAACTGTCGGTATAATAAAAGTATGAAGTGACTCCGTAATAATCACGCTTCATTGCAGTAACTTACTGTTTGTGTGTACAAAGTAAATAAAAAATATAAATCGTTTACAAGTGACTGCAACAAAACATCTTGCTGACTCGAGCTCCTCGCCAATAGCATGAAACACAGCGCGGTCACCAGTGGCGTGGGGGGGGCCTGGGGACCCAGGCCCCCCCTGCGGAGCCAAAATGATGGGGCGCCGTAATACTAGGGGGCGCCAATAAAGACATGCAGGTCTCTAAAGGGTTGGCTATTCGTTCTCTTAAGCGCTTGAATACCGTTAGATGGATTCCGCGGGAAAGGTGCGTGAATACTTTTGTGGAGCGTCATGAATGTATTATTCTAACTCTTGACAAAATTCGAATGGATAACACATTTAATACAAAGCACAGATCTGATGCAACTGGATTGCTTTCTTCTATCAATACAAAGCAATTCATGGCAACCATGTATCTTTTCCAGGAGATCTTTGTAGTCATCGGACCTCTGAGCCGTTATTTGCAAACTGTGAACATGGATATTTGCAACGCGCTGGTCATGGTGCAAAGTGCAATTGATTCTTTGGAAAAAATTAGAAACTCTGCTAGTGACACTATTCAGAGGATGGAAGAAGCTACGGCAGGTTTTGGTGACATAGAATGGAAAACCAGTCGTATTCGTCGCCGCAAAGGCAAGGGAAGTGATCTTGCAAATCATGCAGAAGAGTGCTTTGAAGTTGAGACGCCTGAATCCGTGTGGAAACGCAACACTTTTTATGTTGTAGTTGACACTCTCCTTGTGTCCTTGAGAAACCGATTTGAGAATAACAAATCACTATTGCGGTCGCTATCTGTTTTTTCGCCTGTCAATTTCTCATCATTTAATGTGTCAGTAAAAACAGTGAAATGTCTGCAATCCCAGGTAGCAGCATTTTGCGAGAAATACAATTTGGATTCTTCTAGGTGCTCCGAGGAACTGTGGAATTTTTCCACTGCGTATAAACGATTCAATTTTACGCAACCAAACAGCATTTCAGAAGATGAAAGTGATTGTTCTACAATGGATGAGGAAGATGGCGAAGAAAATCGAAGTGATAACTGTAATTAGAATTTGTCTTTTTCGGCTGCATTAAGTCTCCTTTGCAATCCCAAGTATCACCTAGTGGATGCATTTCCCGAGCTCAGTAAGGCATATTCAATAGCTTTGCCCATCCCTATTAGTTCATGCACAGCTGAACGTAGTTTTTCTGCACTGAAAAGGGTCAAGACTCGACTGAGATCAACAATGATGCAGGAGAGACTAGATGGGCTACTGCTAATAGCAGTTGAAAGGAAAATTTTGAAAACGATTAATAGTGATGCAATTATTGATGAATTCGCTCGCAGCTCGGCGGAATTGTCCCGAGCTTTGCTTTGATCCTTTTGCATAACAATTTACATGTGTAGTATACATGCAACACCGCACTGAATTGAACACAATTGCGTTGATTTGCTGCTTGCGGAAAGTGTTACATGTAAACGCTAGGAAGCGAGGGGGGGGGGGGGGGGGGGGGGGGGGGGGGGCGCATCACATATTGAGGCCCCCCCAGCCATGAAATAGCCACCACGCCACTGATTGTAGTCCCCTCAAAAGTGATACCATTCTTAATTTACTAGCTGTAAACAGATGAAATATCACTTCTCCACTAATGGTATTTATACTTTTCAACGCACAAGATGACGCAATGTTTGCGGTGTCGTGTAGACCACTGTAGTTAATACCGCGTTGTTTCACAGAGTGAGTAATGTTTCATGTGGTCAATTCAGGGACAAGTCTACAGGTAGATAATTATAATATATAGCTAAATAATCACAATACTATTAGTACTTCTATTATTATAATGTACTCCATGAATGAGGACAGAAGAGCCCACTTTTCCATTTAATGCGTGACCTTGACATAAGTTTATAACTGCTGGTAACGGAGTAGACTTTGTCCCACTTGAAGGACAGAATAGTGGCCATTTGTCATTGTGTTTCTCTGCACACATTAACTTACTTGTCAATGTGTTGTACAGGTTAAATATCGAGCTGTATAGTTGTCAGTTCAAACAACCAGCATACATCGCCATCGCCATGCATATATGGTATTGTATATTTAAGTCGGGCAAATAATAAATACATGTACATGTAAATGTGTCAAACACGGTTTACATATAAATGCTGCACAATTCATTTGACCAATTACATAACTAAAATGCGCAAGGTTTCGTGTTTGAGTATGCACTTGTATAATCTATAGGGAATGTTTGCTTGACCCAGCTGCAAGTTACGGTGTTGTTTAAAAGGTAGCCGGGCGGAGCTCCGTACGAGCATCCTGGATCCAAGCAGGTTTTTGTAACTTTATAAGTGTCTGTGTAGATTTCGGCAAGTAAACACAAAACTTCAATCACTTCAGTGCAGTTGTACTGCTGCTGGACGTTCTGGTAAAATAATGATAATAATTAATCACACGTTCAACTGGTTCCAATTGTAGCTCACTTTAAAGGATTGCAAGGCAATTAAGGTACCGCACGTGGTGTTCCTAATCATCTCCAGAGTGTTGTCCGCACAATCGCTATGCAGAGTTTTTCTTAAGATGGCACAGTGCTCATTGATCAGGTTTAGATTAGCGGATGATTTGAACTGTAATCATATCAGTATATAATATGCGCATGTATGAAGCGATTCCGTTATATAAATACGCCTCATTACGGTACTGAACTTACTGTTTTTGTGTACAAAGTGGATAAAAAATATAAATCGTTTACAAGTGACTGCAACAAAACATCTTGCCGACTCGAGCTTCCATCAATGGTCGCCATTAACATGAAACACAGCACGATCAATTTTAGTCCCCTCAAAAGAGATGCCATTCTTAATTTACTAGCTGTAAAGTGACAGATAAAATCTCGCTGCACTTGAACAGATGAAATCTCACTTCTCCACTAATGGTTTTATACTGTTTCAAAGCACATGATGACGCAATGATTGCGGTGTCAGTGGTGTAGACAACCCTTTGCATGAAAGATCGGAAGTACGATAAACGTCACGTCTGGAGAAAAACCACAGCGGTTGCCTAGAGACATTGTGTCACGTCCGCGGACCTTTGCGTAATAAAATGGCAACGCTCGGAGTCTGCTCAGACATTGATCCTTCGGCCGATCCAGTTCCTGATCAAACTATGCTGCCAACAGTAAGTTTGACCGAGTCTGACATACCCAGAGCCTTTTTAAAGCCATCCATTTAAAAAGGCTCCGGGTATGTCAGACTCGGTCAAGCTTACTGTTGGCAGCATAGTTTGACCAGGAACTGGATCGGCCGAAGGATCACTGTCCGAGCGGGAAGGAATGACTACGAGCGTTGCCATTTTATTACGCAAAGGTCCGCGAACGTGACACAATGTCTCTAGACAACCGCTGTGGCTTTTACTCCGGACGTGACGTTTATCGTAATTCCGATCTTTCATGCGAAGGGTCCATTGGCGGTAATTAATGCATTATTTCGCAACAGAGATGTTTCGCCATTTGGCGACAAGTCTACACCTTTAGAGAATTATTATGTATGACTAAACAGTATTAAATACTTCTGTTGCTAAAAAGTAATCCACGAATGACTGACGACAGAAGAGCCAAATTCCGGCTCCATTTGATGGCGGGTGACCCTGTCATAAGTTCATAGCTGCTGGTAACCGAGTAGGCTTTGTCCCACTTGAAGGACTGAGCAGTAGCCATGTGCTTTAGAAAGGGACCGTGCATGCATATCACCAATCATGATTTACGAAAACGACTTAAGCTATTCATGAATGGAACCTGAAGTAAATAGCTATATATCCTGATTATAGGTACACCTATAAAACACATTCTCTATTTGACCTGTACATGAATACAGTACTATTGGCCTCATTGTTCAAAAGCAAATAGGTACTTTGACCAAAAAGACAATGGACCTTTTAATATACACTAAAACGGTGAATTTTATTTCTTTGGATTGTTGTTTTACGGTATCTTCTTGTGCATAGATGAATCAGTTCAGTGTTGCGGAGAAAATACCGAAAATCCCGCGGGCGTTGGAATGACGAATTTTTCTGTTAGTGCATACGCGTCCTATTTCGCGGAGTGTCAGTAAATATGTGCGTTTACTTACGTGTTTGCTAGATAAAAGTCTGAAAGAATTTGCACCGTACAAAAGCATTTTTTGGATTAACATTTTCAGCAAGCCAATCTTCTATGAACCCACACCTATACGTATATGATCATTATTGGAACAACATACGCATTTCCTTCTCTGTTCTTTGCATACGGACGGTCTTGCGTCGGTGATAAAATTAATGCTGCATGATTACCGCGCATTGCAGTCGGTAGCATGTTTATGCCCTAGCTTTTCGGCATGGACATCAAGGAACACCAAGTAAGTCGGGTGAGGTGATCCTTATTCAACCAAGGTCTATCAATGACGGTAACTGTGCATCATTTTGTTTGTTGCATGTAATGGCTAATACAAAGCAGTTGGCAAGGAAGAATAAATGTGACTCATTGATTGGTATATGGCTCATATCATATCGGTAGGCCTACAGTGGGTAAAATAATGTGAAACCACCAATCAACAGAAATCCAGTGAGCAGCGCTCCCCAAGGCTGTTTGAGAATGCATGTTTTCCTTTAAATATTCCTTTAATGACGAGGTGTGGCGGTTGGCACATGTTATACACATTGACCAAGTTTTATATATACATGTACATGACTGATGTCAAGTACATTTTAGGTTAAAGGTAATCATTTTTATATTTTACCAGTGGTATCTGCTACAAATAGTTTCAATGCTGTTTCCCATTATATAGGGATTGCAGGCACCACTCCCGATTTAGGAAAACTGGGCGGTTCCCATATCTGGGAATGCGAAACTGATCAGTCATAATCAATATGTTGAAAATATAACATCTCAATATTGGATATTATTCTCCATACATTTTCCAGTCGATTTCATTTAGTAAATTCTCATAACTGATTGGGATTTTACACGCTCGGGATGCTAAACAAGTTAATGGTTCTTGTTTTTAATAATACTGAAAAATGAAAACAAATCCGTTTGATGTTGCAGTTTCTTCTCCGGTAGCTCTCCATATCTTGGAATGCACTTGCCGAAAGCAGGTTTTCAGTATCGATGATTCATTGTTGACTGTCGCAATAAGTGCTACAATAAGTGTGCGAAGTCTTATGCTGCAGCTATTCCGGTAGAGCCTAGGAAATAGCTATGTGAAGCCTGTAGTAGAAGCTATCCTGTGATTCGGTACGAACAGTGTATCCTTGGATAACAGTTTGCAGTATTAGAAATAAAGTGTATATTCTGCCCGGCGGAGTTGTTCTGCTCTGCTGCTTCAAGATATGACATGCAAATGTAGAATTGTCACACCCACTTATGAATAATTTTGACACGGAAATGAACACAGGCATCATCGTTTAAATGCACTACTACGAGTAGGTAGTACTGACGAAATGCGCCTAACATTGTGTACTATAATTATTAACTTTTAAAGTGGTTCAGTGATTAAAACATATATTTAGCACTTTTCATGCTATGTTTTATATATGTTGCCAAGGATTCATACATATCATTGAACCTTTTCCCCCCCTCCCTTTTTGTACCTTTGACTTAATCCCATATTCCACTAACTTTCCAGGAGAGACAGTATTCTGCATATTTGCTGCCTATACAAGCTATTGCTTTTGTATCTTCAGACTTGGGGATGACAAAAATAGCATATTAATTTATGGCGTATGCATACATGTACATGCAAGGTCCTGCATGGTTGTAGCCATGCATACCTTCACCACATGAGCTATATAGCTAGTGGTTTTCTTAGAAAATGTCAGTTTGTGGCCACACCTGCACCTGAAGTCATCTACCCCATAACCACTGCTTCCTGCCTGGTGCTGAGTACCAGCTTGTTGTCACTGAGCAAAATTTAGTCTGAAGTACTGAATTGATCAGTTTACCACTAGGCTGAGCATCTATGTGTCTATACCATTCAGATTCCTATCTAGATAGTAAATTTAGCAACGTGGTTATGCATGCAGAGATTGGTTTGACGATAGTTTGGAAATAGAACATCACGAGAAGCAATATGGTCATTTGGGCAAACTAGTTGTAGCCTTAATAGCCAAACGTCACTATGGTTGGCCATATAATAATGCCATTGCTATGTTGTTTTATTTGTCCAGCACTGAGCGTTTGCTTACTCTGTGCTCAAAACATCAGCATTGAGCTCAATATTTGAAATCAATTTTAATGTGCAGCTATAGGAACTGCATTCAGGATTCTCTTTATGTTTTATGTAGCTTCTATTGACCGTATGTAATCAATAATGATCAGATGGGTAATGCATATAGTGATTGCAAGAAATACCAAACATGGAAAAATACGTTTAAAAAAAAAAGAACTAGTGTAGCCATCAACATAATTGGAACGTATACTAAAAAGGAATTTCCACAAATCACATTTTGATGTGGCATTGCCAAATGTTAAAGAATAGGAAACATATTCTCTAGTTGATATGCATGTGCATGGATACCATTGGCCTCATTGTTAATCGGCACTTTTACCATGCTGGAAGGTAATAGACCTTATGCACTAAAACGGTGGATTTCCGGTCTGCATCGCTGCATGAGTGTCAGTAAACATGCATCTTCACGTACGTTTTTGCTAATGAATGTAGTTTGCATGCATGGAAGAATTTACGCCGTATTAAAGTTTTCAATGTTAGACCTAACACTTCGGAGGGGAAATAATAGAGTACGAGAATTTCAATGCGCATGCGCATTTCATTCTCCGTTCTTTGCACACGGACGACATGTAAGCCGTGTGGAAATAATCGTGCGACGATGATGGTGATTACGCATTTATAACATAATAGTACGCCCTATCTTTCATGGACATCAAGGAACACTAAATAAGATGGGTGAGGTAATCCTTATTCAACCAAGGTCCTAATAATGATGGTAACTGTAAAACATTTTGTTTGTTGCATGTAATGGCAAATATCAAGCATGCAGTTGCCAAGGGAGAATAAATGTGATTGATTGGTATGGCATCAAGTATCATCAGTACAGTGGAAACAATATATCATGTGAAACCAACACAATACAGTGAGCTGTGCTACATTACAATCGAGTGAATTGACCATATTAGACCATGCATTTATTCCTATAAACACTCCTGAAATTATGAAGGAGTGGCAGTTGGCACGTGTTACTAACAACAACCACACATGTCAAGTACATTTTAATGTTCAAGATGATTGTTCTACAAGTGGCATAAAAAGCTTGAAACAGTTAACTGGGATTCCGATCCATTCTTGGAACAAACAGTTGGAAACAACAACATGATATGATGCATATACCTGTCAGTGAGCAGTATTTTCTTTACTGTAGTATTGGGTAGGCAACTGAGAATCTAAAGAAAACAGCAATACCTTTGTGTTATAATACAGTATTTGCTCCCATACAGTGTTGGGAATATATGATTTCCTAACTTGGGATTCCTTTGATGTGGTTGTTTCTTCTCAGAAAAGCAGGTTGTCAGTATCAAAATAAGTCTCTGATGATTCCCAGTTGAGTGTAATTGAAGCATGACGATGCTAATAAGTGAGAAGTCTTATGCATGCATAAGTGTTTTAAGAGAACAGCAGTATCTTTGTGTTATAATACAGTATTAGCTCCCTTGCAGTCTTGGAAATGCAATAATTTCCTAAGTTGGGGTTCTATGAACCATTTGATGTGGTTGTTTCTTCTTCGGTAGCTCACCCATACTATGGAGTTCACTTGCCGAAAAAGTATGGTTTTCGGTTATTAAATTAGTCTTCGATGATTCACAGTTGGCATTTGCATGACGATGCAAATAAGTGAGAAGTCTTATGCTGCAGCTATTCCGGTAGAGCCTAGCAACCCAGTAACAAAATAGCTATGCGAAGCCTAGTAGAGGCTATCCTTTGATTCGGTACAAACAGTGTATCCTTGGATAACAGTTTGCAGCATTTGAAAGGAAGTGTATATTCTGAGTTGTTCAGCTCTGCTGCTTCAAAATATGACATGCATGGCATGAGATGTGGTCTGCATGTGTAAATCTAGAATCTCATGTACCACACCAGCTCATTTATGGATTTGACCCGGTAATAACCCCTCTGTAGCTGGTAATACTACTATATGAGTAGTAAGTACTGACAAAACGCATGGAAACGCCTTAACGTTTGTGTAGGACTTCATAATTATATGATTTCCGCAATCTTTTGTGTTTGGTAACTACATGTACTTCATAATAAGTCATTTTGAAAGTACTCAATTAAAGATTTGCACAATTTATCAATATCTTTCTCACTTTTGCACCTGACTATGTATTATAATTTTTATGATAACCTATTTAAAGTGAAGATTTTAAAATCATTTCAACATTTCAACATGGTACAGATGATATGTATAATAATTATATATATTTTTTATTATATAAAAATTATAATTATATATAATTATATAAAAATTATAATTATGATTATATAAAATTATAATTACATATATATAATTATAATTATATATATATATTGTACATTTGGTGTGGGTGCACTTGTTTTGTGTAATGACTAGGTGAGCTTGATGATGTGAGATCTCAGCAAGGGAAAAATCACTGTTGTCTTTGAAGACCAAAGCTATCATCAGTAGACATCTGTAAAGTTCAAATCATTTAGAGTGTCAATCACAGATTGTGACATGCATTGTTTGAATTTAATAATTGATGCCAAAGGCTGCAATACCTCCTGTGGCAGGAGCACTAATCAACTGTTGCATGCATGTACATGTACGTGCTCAGACATCCATCTTACCTGTGTAAGTAATCGATGCTGTCAGGGAACTGTTGTACACTTTATTGCCACATTCAAGTTTGGGGTTCATCTTTGGGTCTCCAGAAAATTGTTGCGTGACTCGGCACTATTTTCACTGTTGCTGGATATCACCATTTTTAGTTTTAACTGCATGGTCCCTAACAATACTTATAATTGTTCAGTGATAACATAACTTCTGTGGTAATCTATGCCTTGTCCTGAGGAAATATTGCATCCATGTAAAATAAATATAAAATATGTAATTGATAGACCAAATGTAACAGTAGACTGGATTGAGATATGATGATAGTTTGGTGCGTAGTGCCCCACACTGTTAGCACTTCCTAATGAAGCTTCATGCAACGATGATGGAAATAGGATACTCGTGTTCAGCCATGCAACATGGTTGTATTAGAATTTTGTTCTATGGTAATGTAATTAACAGTTGATAATCAACTGTTCTAATCACTGTTATTAAACACAACTCCTGTTACGGGAGGCCGGGGTGTCATTTGTCCAAATTGGGGAAAAGAAATTATTATTCACTAACCACAACCACAGGGCCAGCGGAGCCCACCAGGCAACCCAGGCAATTAGAATCCACCAAAGTTCAGAGCAATTTAGTTCCACTGAAAAGGAATTTCCACAAACACATTGGTTGCCATGGTAACAAATTGTATTATGTAGCATGTTCTAAAACTGGAAGAGGAGAGCCATGTGGAGTCACCTCTTTCAGGAAAGATTCCATGCACATGTTCAAACTGAGCTAACATTAACTCTCTGTTGACATACATGTACATGTATATTCAGACAGCAAGCTGAACATCTATGGTTATGTCTATACCATGTATGCGCAGGATTTGTTTGAAGATCTCATGATTCCAATACAGAACACAAATTTAGCAATGTGGTTATGCATGCAGAGAATGGTTTGATGGTGGTTTGGTAATAGAACATGGCTAATAGCAATACATGTGTATGTATAGCCGTTATCAGCGGCGGATCCAGGATTTCTGGAAGGGGGGGGGTCTAATAACTATATTCACAAGCGGGGGGGGGGTACTGGAGGGGGCGTGCCCCCTCCCGTAACAGCTAGGGGGTCTGGGGGAGCGCTGTAAGCTCCCCCAATGGGGCCTGGGGCGAAGCCCCAGCCGCTTTTTCACTTTTGCGTTCATTTAGCATGAAAATAAGCATACTTTGAAAGTCTATTCAATATTGATAGCTAGCAAGCGCAGTCGATTAATATAGGTCTAGAAGCCTGCGTGAGTCAACGTGGATAAGGATAGCAAATGTATAAAATCTACCAAAGCCATTGTGACCGTATTCTGGTCTAAACGACACACACGTTTTACCCCTACTTGATTCGGGCACGCCCTACCACCGCGTTTGGTCGGGTGACCCGACCAAACGCGGTGGTAGGGCGTGCCCGACTACTCTATACCTGTTTCCTGAGGGAAGCTGTCTTGTTTTGATCGCTTACTTCTTGCTCGCACAATATTCCATCGCGCAGCAGTAATACTAATTAAACACTCCACGCTTGGAGGGCCTTGGCTTTAGACACCCCCCCGCCCACACACACAGACTTTGGGTCCAATGCTAACTCGCTAATCAGTTCACTCGCGTTCACTTAAACGCTTCGTTTTTCAACTCGTCAATCGTGTAATTAATTATTCATAAGTTAATTTATTCATAACTGGTCGGGCCGAGGGGGGGGGGGGGGGGGGGGGGGGGGGGTCTTTAGACCCCTTAGACCCCCCCCCCTGGATCCGCCACTGGTTATTTATGTTGTGGTTTCCTGCAACCTTAATAGCCAAATGTCACTATAGCTGGTCATATAATGCCATTGCTATGTTGTTTTCTGTGTCCAGCACTGAGCTCTTTACATCAGTATTCTTATCCTCTCATTTGCTGGTGCTCATAACATCAGCATTGAGTTCAATATTTGTAATCATCTTTAATTTGCAGCTAGGAATGTACGAACTACATTCTCCTTCAGTTATGTTTTATAGCTTCTATTGACCATATATATTGATTATGATAAGATGGGTAATGATTACAAGAAATACCGTAAAACAACAATCCAAAGAAATGAAATTCACCGTTTTAGTGTATAAGGTCCATTTGTCGTTTTGGTCAAAGTACCTATTTGCTTGTGAACGATGAGGCCAATTGTATATGTCAACTAGAGAATGTGCTTTTATTTTATTATTTTAGATAGCATTGATACATACATGCATGTACATGCACCACAATAGAGGAACATTGGATGGAAGGGTTTTGTCAATCATGCTACACCAAAGGTATCAGAGATTCACTGACTGTCAGTTCAATAGTAGCTGGGAGGTGCATAGCGTGTCCTTGATTTGATCGTGCTCCTCTGATACATTGTATGGATGATCGTAAAAGAGAGAAGGATAGTGTTGTGTAGGTGTACTTATAATCATTAAGCGTAGGATATAGCTACAGTGCCGGCTCGCTAGAGTGGAAAGTAACACCTCGCTACAGTGGAAAATAAGGATCATTCATAGTTTTCTCTGTACCCCATAATTGCATTAGCGGGTAACTGCAGTGGCACCACTGCGTAAACTATCACCTGTTGATTGTGGTTGATAGAAGTGCCATGAAATTGCTTTATAACAAAAAAACATTTTAAACTCGCGTCAACATACATGACGCAATCGTTCGTTTCTGCCCTGCCTACCTGTACTTCCTAGCCGCTACGTGTACGCAGTACCTGCACGCTCACTTCCTAGTCAGCTTACCTTGCATGCTATGTTACCTTAGGATGGACACATGCAACAGGAAACTTTCATCCTCAAATTTTACCTCGCATGCTGACCTTCCATGCACACTTGTTCTCTTGGTTATGCACCTTGCTTGAGCATCTAACCATGTAACACCTCAGGCTGAGAGGACCGGAGAAGGTATACATCAATAAGGACGTACTTGGCATATCAGCCTTGCTCTATGCAACTGAGGTTCAGAAAATTGTCAATCATCTAAATTTCGTGCATTAAGGGAAGGGAGGAATGCATGCAGTTATCCTAATCCCACCATACCATGATAACTCATCTTATAGTTGTGGCAATGAGCACACCATTTTCTGCTGTGTGAGGATGACGCACACGACATAAGAAAAAAGGTACAGTGTGTGGAGTGTTGGAAATGGTCATCTGGTGTGTATGGTACCATACAATTTGTAGCTGCAGCATTACATGTCAAAAAAGGGATATAATAAACTGCTTTATATTTAGGACAGCTTTGCCAACCATTCATATGGAGAACACAGATCAATTGCGTTCTGGTCACTGGCTCATTGAGGCAGATGGACATTGCGGACAAATGTCTGTGGAGTACGATCAGGTCAGGCTGGCTGCCACGGGGATCTAAGCTACATGTAATGCTGCTTCTTCGTATGTGTAGGAACCATACACACTACAAGCCCATCAACTAATCTAAAAATAGTACAAAGTACATGTATACATACGTTTAGCCATTGTACGCATGCATGACACGATCATAAGTCACGAGGGCTGTTGCTTACTTACCCCCATACTGGCTGTAACCATGTATTAGTATCTCATCTCACCGCGTGTTACAGTACGCAAAGCCACGAACACGTTGCTGTGCATCAGTGTTTAAATCTTCACCTGAACGAAATGTAATCGGCATAACCACAGTCGTGCGCTGTGCCTCGATGTCGACGTCTGTCCAAGGTCATGTTGACGATCGAAACGCTAGGCCTATGGCGACCACGTGCACTACAGTGTGAAAATAATCATTCACCTACCTCACCGTTTCACACATGATTCCAAAGTGAGTCTACTATAGGCAGTGTGATGTGGATGACTATCTGTGTACTTTCTGCCGCTATAAAAGTGCTCATTCATTAGAAATCGTGATTGCGCGTGTCCCGATTCTAATGAATGAGCACTTTTAATTTGCGGCAGAAAGTGCACAGGCAGCCATCCACATCACAGTAGACTCACTTTGGAATCATGTGTGAAACGGTGAGGTAGAAGAATGATTTTTTTCACACTGTAGTGCACGTGGTCGCCATAGGCCTAGCGTTTCGATCGTCAACATGACCTTGGACAGACGTCGACATCGAGGCACAGCGCACGACTGTGGTTATGCCGATTACATTTCGTTCAGGTGAAGATTTAAACACTGATGCACAGCAACGTGTTCGTGGCTTTGCGTACTGTAACACGCGGTGAGATGAGATACTAATACATGGTTACAGCCAGTATGGGGGTAAGTAAGCAACAGCCCTCGTGACTTATGATCGTGTCATGCATGCGTACAATGGCTAAACGTACATGTATACATGTACTTTGTACTATTTTTAGATTAGTTGATGGGCTTGTAGTGTGTATGGTTCCTACACATACGAAGAAGCAGCATTACATGTAGCTTAGATCCCCGTGGCAGCCAGCCTGACCTGATCGTACTCCACAGACATTTGTCCGCAATGTCCATCTGCCTCAATGAGCCAGTGACCAGAACGCAATTGATCTGTGTTCTCCATATGAATGGTTGGCAAAGCTGTCCTAAATATAAAGCAGTTTATTATATCTTTTTTTGACATGTAATGCTGCAGCTACAAATTGTATGGTACCATACACACCAGATGACCATTTACAACACTCCACACACTGTACCTTTTTTCTTATGTTGTGTGCGTCATCCTCACACAGCAGAAAATGGTGTGCTCATTGCCACAACTATAAGATGAGTTATCATGGTATGGTGGGATTAGGATAACTGCATGCATTCCTCCCTTCCCTTAATGCACGAAATTTAGATGATTGACAATTTTCTGAACCTCAGTTGCATAGAGCAAGGCTGATATGCCAAGTACGTCCTTATTGATGTATACCTTCTCCGGTCCTCTCAGCCTGAGGTGTTACATGGTTAGATGCTCAAGCAAGGTGCATAACCAAGAGAACAAGTGTGCATGGAAGGTCAGCATGCGAGGTAAAATTTGAGGATGAAAGTTTCCTGTTGCATGTGTCCATCCTAAGGTAACATAGCATGCAAGGTAAGCTGACTAGGAAGTGAGCGTGCAGGTACTGCGTACACGTAGCGGCTAGGAAGTACAGGTAGGCAGGGCAGAAACGAACGATTGCGTCATGTATGTTGACGCGAGTTTAAAATGTTTTTTTGTTATAAAGCAATTTCATGGCACTTCTATCAACCACAATCAACAGGTGATAGTTTACGCAGTGGTGCCACTGCAGTTACCCGCTAATGCAATTATGGGGTACAGAGAAAACTATGAATGATCCTTATTTTCCACTGTAGCGAGGTGTTACTTTCCACTCTAGCGAGCCGGCACTGTATTTACTTCTGGTTCCATTCATGAATAGCTTAATTCGTTTTTGTAAATGATCGGGGAGATGACACGGCCCGGCCCCTTTCTAAAGCACATGGCTACTGCTCTGTCCTTCAAGTGAGACAAAGCCTACTCGGTTACCAGCAGCTATGAACTTATGTCCGGGTCACCCGCCATCAAATGGAGAATTTGGCTCTTCTGTCGTCAGTCATTCGTGGATTACTTTTTAACAACAGAAGTATTAATTGTATACGTGCGTTATTGTATACTGTCGGGTTTAGTCACACATTATAATTCTCTAAAGCTGTATAGACTTGTCGTCAAGTTGCGAAACATCTCTGTTGAAGTAGAGATGTGAAATAACGCATTTACCGCTAATTGTCTACACGTAATCATTGCGTCATCATGTGCGTTGAAACAGTATAAATACCATTATTGGAGAAATGAGATTTCATCTGTTCACATGCAGCGAGTTTTTATCTGTTCATAGCTAGTAAATTAAGAATGGCATCTCTTTTGAGGGGACTACAAATGACGGCGCTGTGTTTCATGTTAATGGCGACCATTGATGGTAGCTCGAGTCAGCAAGATGTTTTGTTGCAGTCACTTGTAAACGATTTATATTTTTTATCCACTTTGTACACAAAAACAGTAAGTTCAGTACTGAAATGAGGCGTATTTATTAAGGACATGCATGTATTATACCGATATGATTACAGTTCAATTTATCATCCGCTAATCTAAACCTCTTCAATGAGCACTGTGCCATCTTAAGAAAAACTCTGCATAGCGATTGTGCAGACAACGTTTCTCTGGAGATGATTAGGAACACCACGTGTGGTACCTTAATTGCCTTGCAATCCTTTAAAGTGAGCTACAATTGGAACCAGTTGAACGTGTGATTAACTATGATCATTATTTTACCAGAACGTCCAGCAGCAGTAAAACTGCACTGAAGTGATTGATGTTTTGTGTTTACTTGCCGAAATCTACACAGACACTTATAAAGTTACAAAAACCTGCTTAGATCCAGGATGCTCGTACGGAGCTCCGCCCGGCTACCTTTTAAACAACACCGTAACTTGCAGCTGGGTCAAGCAAACATTCCCTATAGATTATACAAGTGCATACACAAACACGAAACCTTGTGCATTTTAGTTATGTAATTGGTCAAATGAATTGTGCAGCATTTATTTACTAAATTAAATATTTTGATACGTACAACCGTGTATGACACAATACTGCTTTCCTGACTGAAGGATACAACTAGATGCATGCTGCATGGTTGTTTGAACTAATAACTAAAAAAGGTGTTTTGAGGATATTCCTTTTTGGTGGAACTAAATTGCTGGATTAAGTTTATACCAGTTATGTTCATGGCTACACTAGTTCATTTTCTTCAAAAAGTATAATATATCGATTTTTGGTATTTCTTGTAATCATTACCCATCTGATCATGATCAAAATATATGGTCAATAGAAGCTATATACCGATATATAAAACATAAGGAGAATGTAGTTCGTACGTTCTTAGCTGCAAATTAAAGATGATTACAAATATTGAACTCAATGCTGATGTTATGAGCACCAGCAAATGAGGACATAAGAATACTGATGTAGAGAGCTCAGTGCTGGACACAGAAAACAACAGAACAATGGCATTATATGGCCAACAATAGTGACATTTGGGTGCAAGAGACCACAACATAAATAACTACATGTATATTGCTATTAGCCACGTTTTATTACCAAACCACCATCAAACCATTCTCTGCATGCATAACCACATTGCTAAATTTGTTTTCTGTATTGGAATCATGAGATCTACAAACAAATCCTGCATGGTATAGACATAACCATAGATGTTCAGATTGTTGCCTGAATGCTGATATGTCAACAGAGAGTTAATGTCAGCTCAGTTTGAACATGTGCATGGAATCTTTCCTGAAAGAGGTGACTCCACATGGCTCTGCTCTTCCATACAATTTATTACCATGGCAACCAATGTGTTTGTGGAAACTCCTTTTCAGTGGAACTAAATTGCTCTGAACTTTTATGGATTCTTCTCCATCTGCCACAATCAGTTGCATCTCAACAGCCATTATCGTTATATGGCCACCTCTATATATGGTAGCATGGCAACACTTTCAACCTACATCTCAAATACAAGTTATCAAATATTGGTGATGATGGATGCCTATAGCTAGGTAAGCTTGCAGAAATTGTTTTGATGATAGTCTTGGACAAAAGTCCTTCTTTGATGTCAAGGTGTTCAACCCATTTACTGAAACATGCATACATCAACACACGGCTCTTTCCACTGAAGACAAGCATCATTTCTATGCATGAAATTGAACATGGTTGTTTCTCTCCACTTGTTTTTTAACCTCTGAGTGGCTGGGGGTGGGGGTGGGGGGGCCTGCAGCCACTGCAGTGTAGTAGAGAGTTGGGTACATATATTATTACAGAAGCTGTTATAGTCTTTTTGTGTACTCTATGTTCATTATTAGTTTTATAATAACTGTATATACAGGAGTAAATACAGGAGTATACAACATTACAATAAAATACATGAAATACACATATTATTATTGAACATAGATTACATGTACAATGAAATAAAACCCCTAAGTAGTGTACAGCACACCAAAAAGACCCACAACACCCAAAGAACACCCACCCTAACCCACATGTCTCAATTAACCCCCGTCTACTGACTGCAACAGCCTTGCACGGGATAGCATGGCTCTTGCGTTACAGCGGACTAAGGTCAGGTTAAGTCTCTGGTATATGGTCGTTGTGGCTTTGGACTTGCTGCACTGTAACTGCAAAGCACTTATGTGTGATTATAATACTGTGTACTAATACACACATGCATGCATACACGCAGTCACACAAGTACACACAAAGACAACTACTTGTGCACTTAAAGTTCATCCCACTTGTTGCAAAATGTATCAGTTAGGTTATCAATTTAAAAAAAAAAACCGGATTATGTTTATTATAAAGGGTGATGTCACTTTAATGTTATTGCATGGTGTCATAACTAGATCCACGGAGTTATGATGTGAAGCATCATTCAATTGTAACTTTGAACTGATTAAGTTCCAATCACTGCAGGATGGCCAGTACAGGAATGAATGAAGCGAAGCCTGTTCAAGATATCCTATGATGTGGTACAAACAGTGTATAGATAACTAAAGTGTATATTCTGAGTTGTTCTGCTCTGCTGCTTCAAAATATGACATAATCTATTGTGTTTGCTAACTGCTTCAGAATAAGTCGTATTGAAAGTACTCATGAAATTAAAGATTAGTCTTTCTCACGCCTAACTATATGTACTGTAATTAATATGATAACTTCTAAAGTGAATGGTTTAGAATCATATCAACATTTCAACATGATACAGATGACATATATTGTAAATTTGGTGAGGGCGCTTGTGCTGGTTTGTGTAATGGATAGGTGAGTTTGATGATGTGGGATCTCAGCAAGGGAACAAAATAAAGAAAGAATCACTGTTGTCTTTGAAGACCAAGGCTGTTCATCACTAGGCATCTGTAAAGGTCAAATCATTTAGAAAGTCAATCTTAGATTGTGACATGCATTGTTTGAACTTAATCAATGTACAATGATAGAAGAATCATTGACGCCTTAGGCTGCATGCAATATCTTCTGTGACAGGAGCATGCATCATGCTTGTAAAGGTTTCGGTAACTCTTGTACACATCAACTAGCTAAGCATGCAACTTCACAGAGTCATTTTTGGACTGTTGCATACATGTACATGTACATGCTCAGACATCTATCTTACCTGTGTAAGCAATCGATGCTGTCAAGGAACTGTTGTACACCTTATTGCCACATTCAAGTTTGGGGTTCGTCTTTGGGTCTCCAAAAAATTCACTTGTATTGGTAATTATCAAAGTCCCTTCTGCATTGATATTATATGCATCTTCCTTGCCATTTACTCGCCACACATCAGGTAAGTTCTGTCCAGGCAAAATGCAGCGAAAGCAGGCAGCACTGTTAGGTGCGATATACACCATGTTTGATGTGACATTGTAGTAGTGACCAGCACAGTAGGTATCTAAAACAATAATCATTAAAAGATGTTTTAAAAATATTCTTTGCACTCACCAAACCTAAATTCCACTTTGGAAGTCGCAATGGAGATGCCATTGTCATCGTAGGCTGTAACACAAGCCTCACAGGATGTTTGTGATGTACATTTTCTGATACTGATAATGTTGTAACTTGATACCGAAGGAACTTCTTGGTGATTGCACTGAAGTAATATTATTGGTATGTGGTGGCTTACAAACTGCAATGTATACATTACCATTAATAATCACTGCAGTGACTGGTATTACTGTGCAGAGCCCAGCTGGTAGTATACTATACCTTGCAGTGAATCAATGGAGGGAGCTGCCTTTTTACAGCTGCCATCCCAAACAGCTATTGGTTCCTCATACACCACACTCATTGTGATATAGATGTCATTATGTTTTCCAAGGATCATGTTTCTTTTTGCACCTTCCCATGTACCACCACCAAGAGGGAATGTATTGTGCTGCTTCAGACTAGGGGACCACATATATAGCATATTAATTTATGGTGTATGCATGCGTGCATGGTCCTGCATGGTTGTAGCCATGCATACCTTCACCACATGAGCTATAGCGAGTGGTTTTCTTAGAAATGTATGTTTGTGGCCACACCTGCACCTGAAATCATAACCACAGCTTTCTGCCTGATAGTACCGGTGGCTGCCCCCCCCCCCCCCCACACACACACATACAAACACAGTATGAAATCAATTCCTAGGCACCAAAACCCCCACTCCCCCTTGGACACTCATTCCTAAGCACCATTGTCCCAAAGACAATAATGCCTAGGTGGCATTTATGTCCACAGGGGACATTTAGCCTAGGCAGAAATGTCCTACCCTCAGTGGGAACCAGTGCCCTCCTGGGGGGGGGGGGGGGGGGGGGGACATTGGTGCCTAGGATAGAATGTCCTATATGCACTTAAAAAGTTAATTATGCTGAATAATGAGATCAAATCGATATACACTATACATTTATCGCGTGAGTGTGTCTGCGACTCTGCATGCTTATACATGTACATGTATATACTACTGATTATCTGTTTATCCCACTGTGTACCGAGGATGTATGCATGTGATCTAATCTGATGAAAACAGTACAAGTGTACATGTACAAGATATATGTGCTTACTGCCATTTGGGGGCACAGTGTAGTTCATTTATGTGCAAAGCAGCTTATTACTAGATCCATGCAGCTGTAAGGCTCGCATTTGAATGAAATGAAATGCATGCTTGTATAAAATGATCAGTATCACTAAAACCATGCAGGCTTCATGTGACAGACAGATAATCATCCATCCCCAACTTTCATCCAGCCTTAATATGAGAGTACACGAGGACATGCACAACATTCATCCTTCAAGGAAACACTGACACATGTGTTTTAGACAAACCAACAGGTGGGTTCTCATGGATTTCTGTGTGACTGGCTGTACATTAGACATGTAATATTGCTAAAGGAAAGTGGCAATAGCAAAAAAGATAATATTAATACTTGATGGAAGGTAATGCTTAGCTTCTTTAATGGTGCTAGAATATAAGAGATGCATGCCCGCTCTTTGTTCTCCTTTACAATTATTAAGTACATGATTACCGTGGATGAGGGGGCCGGGAAGGGAAACAGAAATATAATATTAATAAATACAACCTCTCTGTCTCTTCACTTGATGGAAGGTAATGCTTAGCTTCTTTAATGGCGCTAGAATATAAGAGACGCATGCCGCTCTTTGTTCCACCTGGCAACTGATCATGAGTATGTACATCTTTACAATTATTAAATATGATTACCATGGACAGGTGCATGTGCACAGATGTGAGTGGAGGGGGAGATAGCAGGGGATTACCCCTCGCCATGCATGCACTGTGCTGATGTGGTACTCCAAATACATCATGACCAGTCGCTATGGTTAATGACTTCAACGTGAAGCCCCTTCTAAATTCTCTGAACCGGTATATGTTTTCCAGATTCCAATATGGCTTTTTTTTATGCGCACGAAAATAAAGGGGCTTGTCCAAACTATTTTGTGGAAAAATTAGCGTCATCCAGTGTGACGTTATACATACATGTATTAACCTCCCCTCCACCTTAACGTCATCAGTTGAGTTTTGTTAGATTTACCAATGATAGTAGCATGGAGCATCACTCAATGTGCATGGCTGACTTGAAAACTTTCTTAGCGTCATAGCTAGCCGTTAACCCCCCCCCCCACCGTCACAATGACGCTAATTTTTCCAAAAATAGTTTGGACAAGCCCCCTAAGGCTTGTACTCAGTGCAAGAATTCGAGGATCGGTTGCGCAGTTGTCCCACACTAATAGTGCAACTGATCAGTAGGGTATTACCTACGCAGACTATACTATTCGCCTATTGCAGTACAATTATATACCAGGTTAATGGACAGCACTGTAACGGGCCTTAGGGTCCAACTGCCAAGCAGCGAATGAATCTACTTCTACTTCTAATTCTAAGAACGTGATCACATGTGATGCACATGTAGCATGCACAGTACAGAGGCCAGGCCGCCTTACACAATAGGAACCGTTCGGACCGGCGCGGCGGCGGCGCGCGCACGCGTACATACCATTGTGCAATAACATGTTAACAATGTTCCTTTGAAGCAGATAGATCGGAAGGTGAGTGGGTAAACGCGTGTGCGCTATCATTGTGTGCAGTACAATGAAAAACTTACATTACCATCCGGACATGTTGACGGATTCATACAATAAGCGGTGACCTGAAATGAATCGATTCCCGGTACATTTTGGAAATTCCAATTCAGTTTTAAAGCTGAGGATTGTAGTGTTGCACTGGTGCCTGCAATAAACATAAATATCTGAATGACCTAGGAGGTATAGAATATTTATCTTGCAACTGCAGTTCGAAACTATAACGCTAGTGGCATGAAATGGCATTTGACATAGCAATTATTATTTACATGTAAGGCACAGTCTGCGTGATAATATCGTGACACTCATACAGGACGACACGTATCCTCTGGTTGGCATGCAAGAATGTACGCGTGCATTACATATATGCATTACATATACATGTACGCGTGGAGGAAAATGAATGGCACAGAAATAGATTACTGGGGGAAATTATGGCTGTTGACTAGTGCATTAAATGCCAGAACGTAAGTACTTTTGTTATTGACTGAAATCAACATGAATGGTTATGGGTTTGCCAACCAATTATACTGTGTCGGTACTGTAAATGACTGTGTCCAGGCGTTCAGAGATCGAATTGCCGCACTCGTAATAGTTGTGCGCCGTGCGTATTGTACATGAAAGGCGCATTTCCGTTTGTATTCGTGTTGAAGTACATACACGCACTCATGCCGCGCTGTATTAATTATTGCGATCGTTCATGTACAAGACGAACGAACTGTACCTACAATTATTAGAGGAGCCTTCGCAGCCGAAGACAAATGGCACCATCAGAAAGGCGACTAGGAGGTCAAAACTCAAAGCCATCGTCTTAATCAAAATCAGATCGTCTATAGACCATTGACGTATCATAACTGCAGAGGTTTAAGTAGCCTGTATGACGTCATATTGCTACCAGGCAACCGAGGATGTAATGTGGACCTGTTTGAGTAACTAGACAGCTCAGCGTGCATTTTTCGAATAGACCATTAATGAATTTATAAAAATGCAGTCACAATACTTCAACATTCCGAGTTACGTATAGCACTGAACGGAAACCGGTAATTAAATATTCGGTACTTTGATGAGCACAATATCAACAGTGCAGCCAGGGATAGAAACACTGAGAGAAAAAGGTGTGAAATTCAAAAAGATATGCCCGCCACTGTCTGCGCACCGTTGAAAGGAGTCTAAAGAGTCCACGTTTGTCGAAAACGGCCAAGCTAAAAGCTCAAAAAACGAATACAAACAGATAGACTGTCCGCGCATTTATATATAGATTTCACGGCATTTGTACATCTTATCTGTATGAAAAGAATCATTTGGAATTAAAATGCTACAGTTTGAAACTAATTTCGTTTTCGTAAGCGTACGACGCTGCTGTTGCGCGTGATGAACGGAAGAAATGAAGACGAACTAATTAAAACTGAATTTTACTGCAACAGGTGATGAAGAGACTGACTAGCATCAATGATCGCAGACAAGCAAGAGCAACTATATATGCATGTACAGCAAAACATTAGTTTGGCTTCGTTGCAAACTGACCCTAAGATCTGCTGTCATGCATGTACAGTGGAGAACATGATAGTTGGACAAATAATTTTTTCTCATTAAGTTTTACTTTCGAATGGAGTATCTCAGTAGCCTTACATCTTTATTAAAATCTAATTGCACACATCTGTGCCTATACCACTTGGCCATATAAGCTTGAAAAAGAAATAAGTCACATGACTTCTAAGGCTCGTTAATTAATTATTTAGTGACCCCTCTCCAAAACAATTTGTTTGTCGAGTTTCTCCGCGCACATTGAACGGATCCCAACGAAATTGGGTGTGTAACTAAAGGACCTACGTACGCAAGTTTTCAGTCTTACGCATCTAACATCGGACTAACCGTTGTGCCGTTATTCACAAAAAGGCGCCATTGTAGGGCCTAATTTGTTAAGATCGACGTTTTCCCATGCGCTTTTGATAGCTTGCAGGAATTTCAGGTTAAATCGTACGATTGGTATTCTATCGATTTAGCTAAGGTATGAGCTCATTGCGATAAAACTACCGTACAAAACATGTTTTGAAACATCAGTGGCTTGGTAGTGTCGCCATTTTGAATAATTTCGATTAATTATACTGTGAATATAATTTAAAACACTGCGTCGGTCCGGTTATTTCTGGTTATTCGAATGGCTGAGGGCGTTGCCTGTGTTGATGGAAACGGTTCTTTTGATAACCAAAACCGACGAAGCTGCACCTACCGAGTACGAGTCGATCTTCAAGACAGGCTAGCAAGGCTGCTGTATCGACATGGACAGAGCTTAAAAAGTCCCCAAAGAAACCCAACTGGCGGCTACCGGTACCCGTTGAAGCACTCTGAGTCTGTGAAATTCCAGGTACGTACCTGGAATATCCCAGAGTCTGAGTGCTTCAACAATCGCGCCAGTTTTGGCGTGGAGACATCCGGTCGCTTTTTAAGCTCTGTCCATGTCGATACAGCAGCCTTGCTAGCCTGTCTTGAAGATCGACTCGTACTCGGTAGGCGCAGCTTCGTCGGTTTTGGTTATCAAAAGAACCATTTCCATCAACACAGGCAACGCCCTCAGCCATTCGAATAACCAGAAATAACCGGACCGACGCAGTGTTTTAAATTATATTCACAGTATAATTAATCGAAATTATTCAAAATGGCGACACTACCAAGCCACTGATGTTTCAAAACATGTTTTGTACGGTAGTTTTATCGCAATGAGCTCATACCGTAGCTAAATCGATAGAATGTCCATCGTACGATTTAACCTGAAATTCCTGCAAGCTATCAAATGCGCATGGGAAAACGTCGATCTTAACAAATTAGGCCCTACAATGGCGCTTTTTTTGTGAATAACGGCAGTTGGTTTAGTCCGATGTTAGATGCGTAAGACTGAAAACTTGCGTACGTAGGTCCTTTAGTTACACACCCAATTTCGTTGGGATCCGTTCAATGTGCGCGGAGAAACTCGACGAACAAATTGTTTTGGAGAGGGGTCGCTAAATAATTAATTAACGAGCCTTAACCGCGATAATTCTTTATTTATGCAAGCGACGTGGCATATACGGCCGTCTTGAGTAGTAGATATAAGAAGCAGGTACACAAAAGGAGGTTCAAATTGTTTCGTTCTGACGCGCGCGCATCGGTAGCAGGATATAGGTAGCGGAAATGGATGTTGATATGTTTTATTCAAGTGGTAGTAGAGGGCAAATTTAAGATTCATGTAGGTATATGCATTCTACAGCAATTAGAAGATTGTGGTGGGTACATGATTTCATTTGAAGTCTTCTCGTGTGAGATTGTGGTTCTTTTGATAATAATGGCGCTCCGCATTGCGAAAGTGGTGGCGTATGTGGCAAAGGAGCTAAGTGCTGCGCTCACATTACAACAGCTATTTCGTCGTTGAATATGACAGTTCAAACAACTGCGTCTTGACTTGACACACACGCAACATGATTTGCAACGAGCGATTGTAACCCTGAATGTGTGTTGTATCAAATAACTTTTAGCCCTTAACTACATTCCATACACATCAAGGTACATTCAAAACACAGTTAAGACAGTGCTTGCAATTGCTGTAGACTCGGCATGGTGTGCATGCATTGAACTTACAAATTTCATCAAAGCTACAACCAACAGTAGCACTGTTGCTTTGATATCGCCATTTGTACTTTTAACTAGTCTTTACCAATTTTATAGTCAACATTCTTTTAATTGTTCAATAGAGCCTCCATTAGATAACATATTAACTGCTGTGGCAATCTATGCCGCTTTGACTTGTGGAAATATTGCATCCATGTAAAATAAAATATGCAATTGATATACCATGCGGGATTGAGATATCATGATAGTTTGGTGCGTAGTGTTAGCACTTCCTAAAGATAGGACCATAGAAGCAACGTGAAGTGATGGTGGAAATAGGATATACTCGTGTTCAGCCATGTAACATGGTTGTGTTATATAGAATTTTGTATTACGCAATGTAATTAACAATTGCATGATAATCAACTAATCACTGTTGTCAAGCACAATTCCTGTATGGAAGGGGGCGTTATCTGTCCAATTGGGGAAGAGCAACTATTAATTAGTAACCACAACCAAGTATATTCCATATATAGTGCTATTGCCTTCCCCCTGACCTTTGCCAAATTAATTCGAAATACAGCAATTGATGATGTAAATCAATTAACAAAAATCAAAAACTTCTCTATCGAGAAAGTGATTGGTGGTATGTAGGATTGGTGGTTCAAAAAGCAAGGAAACAAGTATGTTACAGTGTGGTTTGGTAGGATCCTACAACTCACAGTCCTGAATTTGCAAATGAAGAAGCCTATTTGCAAATGTAGGACTGTTATAGTTGTAGGATCTTACCAAACCTCACTGTAACATACTTGTTTTTTTTGCTTTTTGAACCACCAATCCTACATACCACCAATCACTTTTTCGATAGAGAAGTTTTTGATTTACTTTGTTCCCCTGTAATTTTTTTTTTGCTCTGGCAGGAGTGTTCAGTCAATATAATTCGTTGCCAATGCATAGGACGCTTAGATTCCTCTTATTAGTATCGATATCGGGTATTAAACCTGAGTACATAGGCCTAGCTCTTTTTGAATTTTATTGATATTCAGGTAGAGCTTTTTTATTTTATGCAATTAACGGGCGCGCGCGTACGTTGCTTGGTTTCAAATCACTATAATGGCAGCTGCTGCGTAAGAAAAATACACGTAGCTGTAGATAAGCGTGTGGAAAATAGCATCCTTTATGGACTAGTTCAGTTTTAGGTGTTGTTTAAAAGAACAACTGTTGCTTCTGTTATTGTTTGGCAGCGTAGGTCTATCACCACCGCGATTTGTCGGAATCGAGTGACACGTGCAGCTGTCGAGGTGGCAAGGTAAACATATATATATATATCCTTCACTCCCTTTTTATTGGTAACTTAACTCATATTTTACACAACACTGGATGAACTTTAAATGCACAAGTAGTTGTCTTTGTGTGTACTTGTGTGATTGTGTGTATGCATGCATGTGTGTATTATAGTACACTTTATGCATGCATAATAATCACATAGAAGTAAGACAGATATTATAAAACTAATAATGAACATAGAGTACACAAAAAGACTATAACAGCTTCTGTAATAATATATGCACCCAAGTCTCTACTACACTGCAGTGGCTGCAGGCCCCCCCACCCCCACCCCCAGCCACTCAGAGGTTAAGAAACAAGTGGAGAGAAACAACCATGTTCAATTTCATGCATAGAAATGATGCTTGTCTTCAGTGGATAGAGCCGTGTGTTGATGTATGCATGTTTCAGTATATGGGTTGAACACCTTGACATCAAAGAAGGACTTTTGTCCAAGACTATCATCAAAACAATTTCTGCAACCTTACCTAGCTATAGGCATCCATCATCACCAATATTTGATAACTTGTATTTGAGATGTAGGTTGAAAGTGTTGCCATGCTACCATAGAGGTGGCCATATAACGATAATGGCTGTTGAGATGCAACTGATTGTGGCAGATGGAGAAGAATCCATAAAAGTTCAGAGCAATTTAGTTCCACTGAAAAGGAGTTTCCACAAACACATTGGTTGCCATGGTAACAAATTGTATGGAAGAGCAGAGCCATGTGGAGTCACCTCTTTCAGGAAAGATTCCATGCACATGTTCAAACTGAGCTGACATTAACTCTCTGTTGACATATCAGCATTCAGGCAACAATCTGAACATCTATGGTTATGTCTATACCATGCAGGATTTGTTTGTAGATCTCATGATTCCAATACAGAAAACAAATTTAGCAATGTGGTTATGCATGCAGAGAATGGTTTGATGGTGGTTTGGTAATAAAACGTGGCTAATAGCAATATACATGTAGTTATTTATGTTGTGGTCTCTTGCACCCAAATGTCACTATTGTTGGCCATATAATGCCATTGTTCTGTTGTTTTCTGTGTCCAGCACTGAGCTCTCTACATCAGTATTCTTATGTCCTCATTTGCTGGTGCTCATAACATCAGCATTGAGTTCAATATTTGTAATCATCTTTAATTTGCAGCTAAGAACGTACGAACTACATTCTCCTTATGTTTTATATATCGGTATATAGCTTCTATTGACCATATATTATGATCATGATCAGATGGGTAATGATTACAAGAAATACCAAAAATCGATATATTATACTTTTTGAAGAAAATGAACTAGTGTAGCCATGAACATAACTGGTATAAACTTAATCCAGCAATTTAGTTCCACCAAATAGGAATATCCTCAAAACACCTTTTTTTAGTTATTAGTTCAAACAACCATGCAGCATGCATCTAGTTGTATCCTTCAGTCAGGAAAGCAGTATTGTGTCATACACGGTTGTACGTATCAAAATATTTAATTTAGTAAATAAATGCTGCACAATTCATTTGACCAAATACATAACTAAAATGCACAAGGTTTCGTGTTTGTGTATGCACTTGTATAATCTATAGGAAATGTTTGCTTGATCCAGCTGCAAGTTACGGTGTTGTTTAAAAGGTAGCCGGGCAGAGCTCCGTACGAGCATCCAGGTTTTTGTAACTTTATAAGTGTCTGAGTAGACTTCGGTAAGTAAGCACAAAACATCAATCACGTTAGAACACTACCATGGCCTGAAGTGTATAAAGTAGCCCATACATCATGCTTCAAAAAAGTTGTACTTGTCGTACGTTTTTCTGTGACAATTACATTCTCCACATAAAGCATTTTAAGAACCGCATCTGTTTTTTTTTTTTTTTTCATCGTGTAACCATGATAAAATAGATTGACAATTGGTAAATTTAGCACGATAGACACATAAAAAAACGGTAGAGAAATGGATGCCAAAAACCTGTATTTCTATTTATAATGAATTTTCAAATATCGGAATTAAAGTTTAAAAAAAGAAACGAACAAAACAAAACACCGAAGGGGAGGATAGCTAGACAGCTTGTATGGCTCACGTGCGCCGTTTCTATTCCCTTTACTATAATCATATATACATGTGCAGTTCTAGCTTGCGCTTTCCTGTAATGCGAATGTGACGTCACACCGTACATTTAGATAAGCCGCTTCCTGATCTTTTTAATCGCTTTTGATTATGTATAATGTATATGTCCATGGAAAACTCCTCTATTGAGAAAGTGATTGGTGGTGCAAAGAGCAAGCAGTGTGGTAATAGTTACACAATTTATCGTCTCAGCGGTGGGTGGACTTAATTCTACAAACTGAGAGGAAGATCAATTTATGCATTATACTGCATGAAACAGATCAGTGGTGTTTTCAGATCCAGAATATCATTTTCAATCTTCTAGTAAGTGCCCTGGTCACTAGCTGGACACTACACGTTGACCTAGTGTTTGTTTTTCAGTCATTTATAAGAAGTGTTTGTTACAAATTGTCATCGTGTTTCCCTGCATTTTGGTTGGTTGCATTACCTTACTTGTCAATGTGTAGTACTGGGTCTATATCGAGCTGTATAGTTGTCAGGTCAAACAACCAGCATACATCACCATCGCCATGCATATGGTATTGTATATTTAAGTCGGCAAAATAATAAATACATGTACATGTAAATGTGTCAAACACGGTTTACATATAAATGCTGCACAATTCATTTGACCAATTACATAACTAAAATGCACAAGGTTTCGCGTTTGAGTATGCACTTGTATAATCTATAGGGAATGTTTGCTTGACCCAGCTGCAAGTTACGGTGTTGTTTAAAAGGTAGCCGGGCGGAGCTCCGTACGAGCATCCTGGATCTAAGCAGGTTTTTGTAACTTTATAAGTGTCTGTGTAGATTTCGGCAAGTAAACACAAAACATCAATCACTTCAGTGCAGTTGTACTGCTGCTGGACGTTCTGGTAAAATAATGATCATAGTTAATCACACGTTCAACTGGTTCCAATTGTAGCTCACTTTAAAGGATTGCAAGGCAATTAAGGTACCACACGTGGTGTTCCTAATCATCTCCAGAGAAACGTTGTCTGCACAATCGCTATGCAGAGTTTTTCTTAAGATGGCACAGTGCTCATTGAAGAGGTTTAGATTAGCGGATGATAAATTGAACTGTAATCATATCGGTATAATACATGCATGTCTTTAATAAATACGCCTCATTACGGTACTGAACTTACTGTTTTTGTGTACAAAGTGGATAAAAAATATAAATCGTTTACAAGTGACTGCAACAAAACATCTTGCTGACTCGAGCTACCATCAATGGTCGCCATTAACATGAAACACAGCGCCGTCATTTGTAGTCCCCTCAAAAGAGATGCCATTCTTAATTTACTAGCTATGAACAGATAAAAACTCGCTGCATGTGAACAGATGAAATCTCATTTCTCCAATAATGGTATTTATACTGTTTCAACGCACATGATGACGCAATGATTACGTGTAGACAATTAGCGGTAAATGCGTTATTTCACATCTCTACTTCAACAGAGATGTTTCGCAACTTGACGACAAGTCTATACAGCTTTAGAGAATTATAATGTGTGACTAAACCCGACAGTATACAATAACGCACGTATACAATTAATACTTCTGTTGTTAAAAAGTAATCCACGAATGACTGACGACAGAAGAGCCAAATTCTCCATTTGATGGCGGGTGACCCGGACATAAGTTCATAGCTGCTGGTAACCGAGTAGGCTTTGTCTCACTTGAAGGACAGAGCAGTAGCCATGTGCTTTAGAAAAGGGCCGGGCCGTGTCATCTCCCCGATCATTTACAAAAACGAATTAAGCTATTCATGAATGGAACCAGAAGTAAATAGCTATATCCTACGCTTAATGATTATAAGTATACCTACACAACACTATCCTTCTCTCTTTTACGATCATCCATACAATGTATCAGAGGAGCGCGATCAAATCAAGGACACGCTATGCACCTCCCAGCCTCTATTGAACTGACAGTCAGTGAATCTCTGATACCTTTGGTATAGCATGATTGACAAAACCCTTCCATCCAATGTTCCTCTATTGTGGTGCATGTACATGCATGTATGTATCAATGTTATCTAAAATAATAAAATAAAAACACATTCTCTAGTTGACCTGTGCATGAATATACAATTGGCCTCATTGTTCACAAGCAAATAGGTACTTTGACCAAAACGACAAATGGACCTTATGCACTAAAACGGTGAATTTCATTTCTTTGGATTGCTGTTTTACGGTATTTCTTGTAATCATTACCCATCTTATCATGATCAATATATATATGGTCAATAGAAGCTATAAAACATAACTAAAGGAGAATGTAGTTCGTACATTCCTAGCTGCAAATTAAAGATGATTACAAATATTGAACTCAATGCTGATGTTATGAGCACCAGCAAATGAGAGGATAAGAATACTGATGTAAAGAGCTCAGTGCTGGACACAGAAAACAACATAGCAATGGCATTATATGACCAGCTATAGTGACATTTGGCTATTAAGGTTGCAGGAAACCACAACATAAATAACGGCTATACATACACATGTATTGCTATTAGCCATGTTCTATTACCAAACCACCATCAAACCATTCTCTGCATGCATAACCACATTGCTAAATTTGTGTTCTGTATTGGAATCATGAGATCTTCAAACAAATCCTGCGCATGCATGGTATAGACATAACCATAGATGTTCAGCTTGCTGTCTGAATATACATGTACATGTATGTCAACAGAGAGTTAATGTTAGCTCAGTTTGAACATGTGCATGGAATCTTTCCTGAAAGAGGTGACTCCACATGGCTCTCCTCTTCCAGTTTTAGAACATGCTACATAATACAATTTGTTACCATGGCAACCAATGTGTTTGTGGAAATTCCTTTTCAGTGGAACTAAATTGCTCTGAACTTTGGTGGATTCTAATTGCCTGGGTTGCCTGGTGGGCTCTGCTGGCCCTGTGGTTGTGGTTAGTGAATAATAATTTCTTTTCCCCAATTTGGACAAATGACACCCCGGCCTCCCGTAACAGGAGTTGTGTTTAATAACAGTGATTAGAACAGTTAATTATCAACTGTTAATTACATTACCATAGAACAAAATTCTAATACAACCATGTTGCATGGCTGAACACGAGTATCCTATTTCCATCATCGTTGCATGAAGCTTCATTAGGAAGTGCTAACAGTGTGGGGCACTACGCACCAAACTATCATCATATCTCAATCCAGTCTACTGTTACATTTGGTCTATCAATTACATATTTTATATTTATTTTACATGGATGCAATATTTCCTCAGGACAAGGCATAGATTACCACAGAAGTTATGTTATCACTGAAAAATTATAAGTATTGTTAGGGACAATGCAGTTAAAACTAAAAATGGTGATATCCAGCAACAGTGAAAATAGTGCCGAGTCATGCAACAATTATCTGGAGACCCAATAACGAACCCCAAACTTGAATGTGGCAATAAAGTGTACAACAGTTCCCTGACAGCATCGATTACTTACACAGGTAAGATGGATGTCTGAGCACATACATGTACATGCATGCAACAGTCCAAAAATTACTCCAAAATTGCTTAGCTAGTAGATGTGTACAAGAGTGTATAAGCATGATTAGTGCTCCTGCCACAGAAGGTATTGCAGCCTTCGGCATAAATTATTAAATTCAAACAATGCATGTCACAATCTGTGATAGACACTCTAAATGATTTGAACTTTCCAGATGTCTACTGATAATAGCTTTGGTCTTCAAAGACAACAGTGATTTTTCCCTTGCTGAGATCCCACATCATCAAGCTCACCTAGTCATTACACAAACACAAGCACTGTCACCAAATGTACAATATATATATATAATTTTATATAATTATATATATATAATTATAATTATGTATATATATATAATTATATATATATATATATATATATACCATGTTGAAATGTTGAAATGATTCTAAAACCTTCACTTTAAATAGGTTATCATAATAATTATAGTACATGTACATAATCGGGTGCACAAGTAAGAAAGATATTGATAAATTGCGCTAATCTTTAATTGAGTACTTTCAATATGATTTATTATGAAGTACATGTAGTTACCAAACACAAAAGATTGCGGAAATCATATAATTATGAAGTCCTACACAAACGTTAAGGCATTTCCATGCGTTTTGTCAGTACTTACTACTCATATAGAAGTATTACCAGCTACAGAGGAGTTATTACCGGGTCAAATCCATAACTGAGCTGGTGTGGTACATGCTATTCTAGATTTACACATGCAGACCACATCTGATGCCATGCATGTCATATTTTGAAGCAGCAGAGCTGAGCAACTCAGAATATAAACTTTATTTCAAATGCTGCAAACTGTTATCAATACACTGTTTGTACCGAATCACAGGATAGCTTCTACTAGGCTTCGCA
This sequence comes from Spongilla lacustris, assembly GCA_949361645.1. Classification (NCBI taxonomy): domain Eukaryota; kingdom Metazoa; phylum Porifera; class Demospongiae; order Spongillida; family Spongillidae; genus Spongilla; species Spongilla lacustris. The sequence goes on from OX442419.1 coordinate 9,983,363, forward strand.
TAGCTATTTCGTTACTGGGTTGCTAGGCTCTACCGGAATAGCTGCAGCATAAGACTTCGCACACTTATTAGCGCATCGTCATGCAAATGTTGTTCAACGACACTCAACTGTGAATCATTGAAGACTATTTTAATAACCGAAAACCATACTTTTTCGGCAAGTGAACTCCATAGTATGGGTGAGCTACCGAAGAAGAAACAACCACATCAAATGGTTCATAGAACCCCAACTTAGGAAATTATTGTATTTCCAAGACTGCAAGGGAACTAATACTGTATTATAACACAAAGATACTGCTGTTCTCTTAAAACACTTATGCATGCATAAGACTTCTCACATATTAGCCTCGTCATGCTTCAATGACACTCAACTGGGAATCATCGGAGACTTATTTTGATACTGACAACCCACTTTTCTGAGAAGAAACTACATCAAAGGAATCCCAAATTAGGAAATCATATATTCCCAACACTGTATGGGAGCAAATACTGTATTATAACACAAAGGTATTGCTGTTTTCTTTAGATACTCAGTTGTCTGCCCAATACTACAGTAAAGAAAATACTGCTCACTGACAGATGGATCAAATCACGTTGTTGTTTCCAACTGTTTGTTCCAAGAATGGATCGGAATCCCAGTAAACTGTTTCAAGCTTTTTATGCCACTTGTAAAACAATCATCTTGAACATTAAAATGTACTTGACATGTGTGGTTGTTGTTAATAACATGTGCCAACTGCCCCTCCTACATAATTTAAGGAGTGTTTATAGGAATAAATGCATGGCCTAATATGGTCAGTTCACTCGATTGTGATGTAGTAATGATAACACAGCTCACTGTATTGTGTTGGTTTCACATGATTGTTTCCACTGTACTGATGATACTTGATGCCATACCAATCAATCACATTTGTTTTCCCATGACAACTGCTTTATATTTGGTATTATATGCAACAAACAAAAATGCTTAGCAATTACCTAAAATGTACTGTCTTGTATGTAAAACTTGGTTATTGTGAATAATGCACGTGCCAACTGCCACTCCTACATCACTTCAGGAGTGTTTATAGGAATACATGCGTGCATGGCCTAAGATGGTCAATTGTGATGCAGTAATGATAGCACAGCTCACTGTATTGTGTTGGTTTCACATGATTGTTTCCTATTCTCCCTTGGCAACTGCATGCTTGATATTTGCTATTACATGCAACAACAAAATGTTGCACAGTTACCGTCATCATTAGGACCTTGGTTGAATAAGGATCACCTCACCCATCTTATTTAGTGTTCCTTGATGTCCTTGAAAGATAGGGCGTACTATAATGTTATAAATGCGTAATCACCATCACCGTCGCACGATTATTTCCACACGACTTACATGTCGTCCGTGTGCAAAGAACGGAGAATGAAATGCGCATGCGCATTGAAATTCTCGTACTGTATTGTTTCCCCTCCGAAGTGTTAGGTCTAACATTGAAAACTTTAATACGGCTTAAATTCTTCCATGCATGCAAACTACATTCATTAGCAAAAACGTACGTGAAGGTACATATTTACTGACACTCATGCAGCGATGCAGACCGGAAATCCACCGTTTTAGTGCATAAGGTCTATTACCTTCCAGCATGGTAAAAGTGCCGATTAACAATGAGGCCAATGGTATCCATGCACATGCATATCAACTAGAGAATATGTTTCCTATTCTTTACCATTTGGCAATGCCACATCAAAATGTGATTTGTGGAAATTCCTTTTTAGTATACGTTCCAGTTATGTTGATGGGTACACTAGTTCATTTATTTTTCCATGTTTGGTATTTCTTGCAATCACTATATGCATTACCCATCTGATCATTATTGATCACATACGGTCAATAGAAGCTACATAAAACATAAAGAGAATCCTGAATGCAGTTCCTATAGCTGCACATTAAAATTGATTTCAAATACTGAACTCAATGCTGATGTTTTGAGCACAGAGTAAGCAAACGCTCAGTGCTGGACAAATAAAACAACATAGCAATGGCATTATATGGCCAACAATAGTGACGTTTGGCTATTAAGGCTACAACTAGTTTGCCCAAATGACCATATTGCTTCTCGTGATGTTCTATTTCCAAACTATCGTCAAATCAATCTCTGCATGCATAACCACGTTGCTAAATTTACTATCTGTATAGGAATCATGAGATCTACACACGAGGCCTGAATGGTATAGACACATAGATGCTCAGCCTAGTGGTAAACTGATCAATTCAGTACTTCAGACTAAATGTTGCTCAGTGACAACAAGCTGGTACTCAGCACCATGCAGGCAGGAAGCTGTGGTTATGGGGTAGATGACTTCAGGTGCAGGTGTGGCCAAAAACTGACATTTTTTCTAAGAAAACCACTAGCTATATAGCTCATGTGGTGAAGGTATGCATGGCTACAACCATGCAGGACCGTGCATGCATGCATACACCATAAATTAATATGCTATTTTTGTCATCCCCTAGTCTGAAGATACAATAGCAAGAGCTTGTATAGGCAGCAAATATGCAGAATACTGTCTCTTTTGGAAAGTTAGTGGTATATGGGATTAAGTCAAAGGTACAAAAAGGGAGGGGGGGGGAAAAGGTTCAATGATAGGCGAGTTAGTATAGCGCGCGAAGCGCGCAGTACGGCGCCGAAGGCGCCTCGTCCGCGAAGCGGGCTCGGGACGAGGCGGTGTTTTTTCAATGAAGAGTGTCTGGACAGCACCGCGGGTGCAATTTGACCCCGGATTCGGAGTCGGCATCGGCGGCGCTTCGCGCCTTGTAGCCCTAACCCTAAAGCCCTAACTATCTCCTGATGTTAACATGCCTTCGGCATGTTATTATATGTATGAATCCTTGGCAACATATATAAAACATAGCATGAAAAGTGCTAAATATATGTTTTAATCACTCAACCTTATTACACCATTATTGCATCAAATACTGTATCACTAATTTTCACTTTCACTAATTTTCTCAAAGAATGGTATTCAATCACCATGGAGATTGTTTGGGATGGCAGAAAATGCAGCTCACTGCATTGATCACTGCAAGGTATAATACATTACCAGCTGGGCTCTGCACAGTAAGACTAGTCACTGCAGTGATTATTAATGGTAATGTATACATTGCAGTTTGAAAGCCACCACACACCAATAATATTACTTCAGTGCAATCACCAAGAAGTCAGTATCAAGTTACAACATTATCAGTATCACAAAATGCACATCACAAACATCCTGTAAGGCTTGTGATTATTAGTGCTAATGTATACATTGCAGTTTGTAAGCTACCCACATACTAATAATATTACTTCACTTTGGTTTTATCAATTTTGCCTTCAACTTCATGCTCCTTCAGTATCGAGTTAAAACATTATCAGTATCACAACTTGAAATGCACATCACAAACATCCTGTGAGGCTTGTGTTACAGAATGGCATCTCCATTGCGACTTCCAAAGTGGAATGTCGGTTTGGCGAGATTTTATGATTTTAAAGCACCTTTCAATAATAATTGTGTTCGATACTGTGCTGGTGAATACCATTTATCATTGTACATTTTTTAAGTCCAATCAATGCATGTCAGATTGATACTCTACATGATTTGACCTTTACAGATGTCTACTGCATGATGATATAGATTTGGTCTTCAAAGACAGTGATTCTTACTTTATTTGTTCCTTGCTGTGATCCCATAATCAAGCCGGCTCACCTAGTCATTCCACCCTCCCCAAATGCACAGTGATGACATTTGTACCATGTTGAAATGTTGAAATGATTCTAAAACCCGGCATTCACTTTAAAAGTTAATAATTATAGTACACAGTGTTAGGCGCATTTCGTCAGTACTACCTACTCGTAGTAGTACATTTAAACGATGATGCCTGTGTTCATTTCTGTGTCAAAATTATTCATAAGTGGGTGTGACAATTCTACATCTGCATGTCATATCTTGAAGCAGCTGAGCAGAACAACTCCGCCGGGCAGAATATACACTTTATTTCTAATACTGCAAACTGTTATCCAAGGATACACTGTTCGTACCAAATCACAGGATAGTTTCTACTAGGCTTCGCATAGCTATTTCGTTACTGGATTGCTAGGCTCTACCGGAATAGCTGCAGCATAAGACTTCGCACACTTATTGTAGCACTTATTGCGACAGTCAACAATGAATCATCGATACTGAAAACCTGCTTTCGGCAAGTGCATTCCAAGATATGGAGAGCTACCGGAGAAGAAACAGCAACATCAAACGGATTTGTTTTCATTTTTCAGTATTATTAAAAACAAGAACCATTAACTTGTTTAGCATATAGCGGAATCCCGAGCGTGTAAAATCCCAATCAGTTATGTGAATTTAATAAATGAAATCGACTGGAAAATTTATGGAGAATAATATCCAATATTGAGATGTCATATTTTCAACATATTGATTATGACTGATCAGTTTCGCATTCCCAAATATGGGAACCGCCCAGTTTTCCTATACATCGGGAGTGGTGCCTGTAACCCCAATATTGGGAAACAGCATTGAAACTATTTGTAGCAGATACCACTGGTAAAATATAAAAATGATTACCTTTAACGTAAAATGTACTTGACATCAGTCATGTACATGTATATATAAAACTTGGTCGATGTGTATAACATGTGCCAATCGCCACACCTCGTCATTAAAGGAATATTTAAAGGAAAACATGCATTCTCAAACAGCCTTGGAGAGCGCGGCTCGCTGGATTTCTGTTGATTGGTGGTTTCACATTATTTTACCCACTGTAGGCCTACCGATATGAGCCATATACCAATCAATGAGTCACATTTATTCTCCCTTGCCAACTGCTTTGTATTAGCCATTACATGCAACAAACAAATTGTTGCACAGTTGCCGTCATTTATAGACCTTGGTTGAATAAGGATCACCTCACCCGACTTACTTGGTGTTCCTTGATGTCCATGCCGAAAAGCTAGGGCATAAACATGCTACCGACTGCAATGCGCGGTAATCATGCAGCATTAATTTTATCACCGACGCAAGACCGTCCGTATGCAAAAAACAGAGAAGGATATGCGTATGTTGTTCCAATAATGATCATATACGTATAGGTGTGGGTTCATAGATTGGCTTGCTGAAAATGTTAATCCAAAAAATGCTTTTGTACGGTGAAAATTCTTTCAGACTTTTATCTAGCAAACACGTAAGTAAACGCACATATTTACTGACACTCCGCGATATAGGACGCGTATGCACTAACAAAAAAATTCGTCATTCCAACGCCCGCGGGATTTTCGGTATTTTCTCCGCAACACTGAACTGATTCATCTATGCACAAGAAGATACCGTAAAACAACAATCCAAAGAAATAAAATTCACCGTTTATTAAAGGTCCATTGTCTTTTTGGTCAAAGTACCTATTTGCTTTTGAACAATGAGGCCAATAGTACTGTATTCATGTACAGGTCAACTAGAGAATGTGTTTTATAGGTGTACCTATAATCAGGATATATAGCTATTTACTTCAGGTTCCATTCATGAATAGCTTAAGTCGTTTTCGTAAATCATGATTGGTGATATGCACGGTCCCTTTCTAAAGCACATGGCTACTGCTCTGTCCTTCAAGTGGGACAAAGCCTACTCGGTTACCAGCAGCTATGAACTTATGACAGGGTCACCCGCCATCAAATGGAGCCGGAATTTGGCTCTTCTGTCGTCAGTCATTTGTGGATTACTTTTTAGCAACAGAAATATTTAATACTGTTTAGTCATACATAATAATTCTCTAAAGGTGTAGACTTGTCGCCAAATGGCGAAACATCTCTGTTGCGAAATAACGCATTAATGTACGAACGCGCAAGGGTTAGTTCCCGCACGGTTCCCGCATGTTGAATCTTTTACATAAATACATTATTTATGCCGATTTATATGCGAATACACAGCTTGCACCATTACTAACCTAGCCATATCTTGTTTGAGCCAACTTCTTTATTTTCTGCGGGAACCTAGCGGGAACCACGTTCCCGCTCGGGAACTATTTATACTGTCGCAATGTGTTAAAACATTTCACGTTAATTGACCGCAAGAAATGGCGCCAGGGCTGAAAGTGGGCGAACGTGTGAAAGCCAAACCAAGTGTCATATTTGGGTGTCGACGAGCGGGAGACATATTTGGACCTTGGGCATCTGAACGAGAAGTCCATGGAACTGTGAATGACGTTTTGGGTGATGGCCGGAGTCGGAAACTTCAAGTGATTTGGGATGAATGCAGTGACATTTCCACGGTCTCCCCACGGGTGCTACAGCGAGATAATTCTTGCGCTATGTTGCAGGAGGATAACGAAAGCGTAAGCTCTCAATCTGGCGAAGAAGAAGAAGAAGTAGTATCACAAGATGAAGAGGAACAAGAACTAGAGCGCTTGAATGAAGAGGTCGTGGATGATGAAATTGCACTGCTAAGACCTCATGATACTAACTGGGTGGTGACTGAAGGAATTAGTGTGGACTACTTCCAAGGTACAAAGAGTGCATTCAGCTTGGTTTGGAATTTTACAAGCCCTGTAGCACAAAGAACTGTCCTTGATTATTTCTGTGCTATGTTCCCCATGTCTGACGCTACAGAGTGGATTCGCAAAACCAACGTTCTTCTAAACAATTTGAAACAAAGATCTCTCAGTGAATTTGAGTATTTTCGATTCTGGGGACTTATTTTAGCGATAAGCATAGGAAGAGAAAATAACCGTCGAAGTTACTGGATGGAGGAGATAGATTGTGACACTAGAAGAGTCTTTCAGCCATCTGCTTTTGGATCACGCTTTGGCATGGGAATTAGAAGGTTTGAATTCATACTGCGATGCCTATCATTTGGAGATATGGACCCCATGGATCGTTGGTCACCAATAAGACCATTTTTAGTGGCTATTAATGAAAGGCGTCAACAGGTTATTGATCCATCATACATATTGGTTGAAGATGAGCTAATGTCTTCGTGGATCAGTCGGAAACAGGACAGAACCATCGATGGCATTCCACATCTTACAAAGATCATCCGAAAGCCCAAAGGGGTTGGAACTGAGATAAAGTGTTTAGCTGATGGTGTTGTAGGTATCATGTTGAGGCTGGAGATCTGTGAGGGGAAAGAAGCAGAATCCAAAAAAAAGTGGTCACACCTTCCAGCAGGGACTGCACATACTCTTCGCATCAGCGAGCCATGGCACGGAACTGGGAGAATCCTAGTGGCCGATTCAGCCTTTTCGTCTGTCACAACGGCAGTAGAGTGCAAGAAATGTGGCCTTTTTTTCACTGGAGTTCTAAAAACAGCTTCTAGGGAGTTCCCAAAGGAATATCTTAATGATCAATCTAGATATCGTCAAAGAGGAGACCATATTTGTTTGACAACATCGGTAGACAATTGTGATCTTATTGCTTTGGGCTGGAAGGATAAAACCATTAAAACCTTTATTTCCACCTGCAGCACAACATTACAAGGACAGCCTCATAAGAAGCACAGGTATACAAGTGATGGTACTCTTGTCACTACTGAAGTTAGGGTGTGTAACCTCCCCTGAATAATGAAAATCGATTTTTCCGAATACTTTTAAAACACTAATCGATTTTTCAGGTTTTTCTGGATCTGAAAATCGATTTTTCCGAATACTTTAAAAAAGAAAATCGATTTTTCCGAATAGGTTTTGACAATTTGCCTGCCGAATACCTAGGTTATTCAGGTTTTCAGCTCACTGAGCCACCTAAATGTACACATCACACCAGAGACCCTCCTACAGCTAAACCATAACACCAGATGCCCTCATGAGGCACACAACCATAGCTACCCCCATCACACTGGTCAGACACCCTCCAACTACCCACATTACACCAGATCAGTATAGCATGCATCCACAGCTACCCACATCACACCAGATGCACTCAGCACACAACCACAGCTACCTATATAGGCCTAAATCGCTTGGCCTAACCACATACCTAGATGGGCGTGTCCTGACCTAAGTTAGCGTGGCCACGCTGAGGTCTACCTTCAAATCGCACCCGATGCCAAAAGAGTAGAACCACAGATGTAGTTTACGCACCGCCGGCCATGTAGCCTCCATTTCACCATCGCGAGTTTTTAAAATACTAGTAACTAAGTAGGCCTAACTATAGTACGATCGCAGCAATATCAGCTCAGAGAGAGAGTGATGCAAGAAACCAGATAGTTCGAAATGCACTAAGCGAACTAACTTTGATCTGTAGCTGGAGCTGTCCGTCGTCATGACTCGTGAAGAGGGAGATCTGTTGGCTAGTTCGAATTACTGCCCGTACGTGTAAACTGCACCTGATCTCGTCCCCACGTATATATAAATAGTAACAATAATGACGTTATTTAATGTTACGTTTCAAATTAGATGTTATTATCATCGTACGTGTAATATCATAAACGCGTATCCGGATATCGTCATAAAAAGGTATTCGAATAATGGGCGAATTGTCGATGCGGACGACGAATACCTAAGTACCTCCGAATGGAGATTCACAAACCGGTTATTTCGAATAGAACAAATCCAATAATCGATTTTTCCGAGTAATGCTAAATTACTATTCGAACGGATAGGTTTTTGCGAATATCCGAATAACCCGAATAACCTGATAACCGGTTACACACCCTAACTGAAGTGCAGCGCCCTCAGCTTGTTTCGCAATACTACAGTGCATCATCTAAAATTGATGTGCACAACCATATGAGACAAGGGCTACTCAACATAGAAGCAGCTTGGGTAACTCACACCTGGTGGCATAGGCTAGCTGCAACGTTGTTTGGTGTCATTGTTATTGATGCTATGTTGGCATACAATTTTGAACATAGCACTAATCCTAAAACTGTTGATGAATTTGCTAATGATCTTTCTTTGTCTCTTATCTTCAATGAATTTGATGGTCATGTTCCTGAGAATGAACAGCGAAGGCTATCAAGTGATTCTAACACAGAGTTGTCAGGAGAAATTTCATCGAATATGTCAGTGCCTTGTGCTGTTCCTTTCAATGCCCACCCGCTCAAAAGCCTGTTGTCTCTTCCTCTGTATCAAGATCATGTAGGGTCTAAAGAAGGAGCTCGACGTAAATGTTCAGTTTGTTCAGCTAAAGGAAAAAGAAACAATGCGCACTATTACTGTGTCACATGTTCTGACATTTCCAAAAATTCCATTGTTGCAATTTGCGGGCATCAGTCTGAACGTGGTACTGACTGTCATGCCACCCACTGCCAGAATGCATTGTAAGGAACTGAACATTAGTACTTTTCTTATAACCAATGAATTACAAGTGCAGTTTCATAAATTCATTTTGGCACATGCAGTGACACTTGCATACAAATATACCAAATACATGTACATAAAGCCGGCATACATGCACACATTGAAAGGTGTCTCTGTGGCTGTTTGTTCAAATTCCTTACTGAATTCTGGGTCCTCTATGGATGATGATGTTGCTAGAAGCATTTTGTAGCAGGATATCATGTAATGAACTGCATGTTTATAGAGATCAATTAACTTACGTCATTGAACAAACAAAGCAAAACGCGGGAACAAAATTACCTTGATTTATTTGTTTATTTCAACTTCCATGGATCCATTTACAACTTTTACTATAATTCGGGATAAAGGACCTGCATTTTCTTAGTGAAATTTTTATTCAGATACGATACAACATTAATTATTGCTATACAAAAATCAATTAACTGGGACAACTGCACGGGAACCTTCAATACTGATTAGCAACTACGCGCTCGAGTAGTACTCATATGCAGTTGAAAATCTCAGAGTTTTTATAGTATCATTATGTCCTATTTCATGCGCTAGAAGCAGCACTAGTACCTTTATAAATATACATAATTTATTTGCTCATAACTCTACCATTAAAGTTACAATACAGCTCAAAATGTGGTTCCCGGGCGGGAACCTATGTTCCCGCACGGTTCCCGCTGCACGTTCGTACATTAACTACCGCCAATGGACCCTTCGCATGAAAGATCGGAATTACGATAAACGTCACGTCCGGAGTAAAAGCCACAGCGGTTGCCTAGAGACATTGTGTCACGTTCGCGGACCTTTGCGTAATAAAATGGCAACGCTCGTAGTCATTCCTTCCCGCTCGGACAGTGATCCTTCGGTCGATCCAGTTCCTGGTCAAACTATGCTGCCAACAGTAAGCTTGACCGAGTCTGACATACCCGAGCCTTTTTTATTGGATGGCTTTAAAAAGGCTCTGGGTATGTCAGACTCGGTCAAACTTACTGTTGGCAGCATAGTTTGATCAGGAACTGGATCGGCCGAAGGATCAATGTCTGAGCAGACTCCGAACGTTGCCATTTTATTACGCAAAGGTCCGCGGACGTGACACAATGTCTCTAGGCAACCGCTGTGGTTTTTCTCCAGACGTGACGTTTATCGTACTTCCGATCTTTCATGCAAGGGTCCATTGTCTACACCACTGACACCGCAATCATTGCGTCATCATGTGCTTTGAAACAGTATAAATACCATTAGTGGTGAAATGAGATTTCATCTGTTCAAGTGCAGCGAGATTTTATCTGTCACTTTACAGCTAGTAAATTAAGAATGGCATCTCTTTTGAGGGGACTAAAATTGATCGTGCTGTGTTTCATGCTAATGGCGACCATTGATGGTAGCTCGAGTCAGCAAGATGTTTTGCTGCAGTCACTTGTAAACGATTTATATTTTTTATCCACTTTGTACACAAAAACAGTAAGTTCAGTACCGTAATGAGGCGTATTTATATAACGGAGTCGCTTCATACATGCATATATTATATACCGATATGATTACAGTTCAAATCATCCGCTAATCTAAACCTGATCAATGAGCACTGTGCCATCTTAAGAAAAACTCTGCATAGCGATTGTGCGGACAACGTTTCTCTGGAGATGATTAGGAACACCACATGCGTACCTTAATTGCCTTGCAATCCTTTAAAGTGAGCTACAATTGGAACAAGTTGAACGTATGATTAACTATTATCATTATTTTACCAGAACGTCCAGCAGCAGTACAACTGCACTGAAGTGATTGAAGTTTTGTGTTTACTTGCCGAAATCTACACAGACACTTATAAAGTTACAAAAACCTGCTTAGATCCAGGATGCTCGTACGGAGCTCCGCCCGGCTACCTTTTAAACAACACCGTAACTTGCAGCTGGGTCAAGCAAACATTCCCTATAGATTATACAAGTGCATACTCAAACGCGAAACCTTGTGCATTTTAGTTATGTAATTGGTCAAATGAATTGTGCAGCATTTATATGTAAACCGTGTTTGACACATTTACATGTACATGTATTTATTATTTGCCCGACTTAAATATACAATACCATATATGCATGGCGATGGCGATGTATGCTGGTTGTTTGACCTGACAACTATACAGCTCGATACAGACCCAGTACTACACATTGACAAGTAAGTTAATGCAACTGAGTTGCATCAGCAGGACAATGCCACGAGACTCTTACACTTAGCTCTTGCATGGTGTGAAAATTTGCCCCCCCCCCCCCCCCGCCAGATCTTTCTGACACTGAATTTGTTGCATGCATCTCAGCATGTTCCTTCAGAATTAGTGATGTACTTGGATTTTCAAATTAAATGGAATGGAAACGAGGGACGTACTTTGAATACTTGGAAGTGCTTTCAATGCACCTCCCTTGCATTGTTCCCAGTCCAGTTGTGTCTGGCTAGCAAGACTACTTCAAGATGGCCACATAAAGTGTGCACTACTTCTCATGATTAATAACTAATAAGCATAATGCTAGTGTAGAATGCACCAATGCTACACAGTGTTTACTGGTGCACCTTACTTTAATAATTGAATACTGAACAAGAAGTGAATTTAATTGGTTTGCATACACAAGTAGTCATATACTGCATGCATGTAGTGATACATCGAGGGGGCGTGGTCTGGCCTGACAGGTCAGGCCAGCTCCCTGGCCTGTCAGGCTGGCCTGACAGGCCGGCTGGCCTTCGGCAACCCTGTCTCCAATCCATTGTTCCCTTCCTTTTTACACCACCATTGCCTTCAAATCCTATATACCCCTAACTTTCCCAGAGAGAATGTTTTTTATATCTTGTTTCATTCATTTTTTTACTACTAGTATACTTACAACCGGCCCGTACGTTTGTATGAAGTTGCCTTATTGCCTAGCAACACAATGTTTACATTTATGTTAATTTGCAGCTGTTCTACATCGAAACTCGCGTGCCAAGCTTTATGCTCTGCAGCACAGGCCCGTAGCCAGGTTGTGTGTTGGGGGGGTGCAAAGCATGTTATAAGTGGACTCAACCAGTGGTGTAGCCAGGATAATACATGTAGCAATGCAAGAACTGCAAGTATGTGTGTGGTTCTAAGTATTAAGTAAATCTGGCCAATGCCGTAAGAATGAAGCGTCGCGAATTCCTTTGCATTTGAATACAAAATTGCATGCAAGACATAAAAATTTGCAATAGTTGCCCAGGGCAATGCACAATTCAAGGCAGCTCACGCTACAGATGTATGAAATATTAAAAGTAAATATAGTTAAAGTCTTCCTCTACTACACAGTCCTATTTACTACCACAAAGGAAGGCTGGTACCACATTTTCAATATTTGGTTCATACAATGTAGTAAATCTAGCCAAATGCGGTATAGAATAAGTGTTTTTTTGCAATTGACTGAATACAAAATTGAAAAGATTGCAAAGTCTGCATGCAAAGCTGCTGGGGCAATGCACAATGCAAGAACTGCATGCACGTGCATGCATAGCATACGGCAGTTAACCATACATGCAGATGTTCAGTACATGAAAGCAAATGCGGTTACTAGAGTATAGTCTTCCTCTACTACATAGCCCTATTTACTACTTGGTAAAGGAAGCTATAGCGATTCAAAAGAGAAGCATTTTTATAACATTATATACAGTGCTCCAAATGATAAGCTGCCAAAACTGACTTTTTCAGTTATTGGCCTATAGCTTTTGAACCAATCATACTTAAAGCAGGGCAATTACTTTTTCTGATTCAGCAAACACTTTTGTGTAAGAATCTGTGTTGTTAATTCAATTAGCACATGTAAACAAAGCTTGGCTAAGTGTAAACAAATCACGGTCAAAATCTCATTTTTCAATCATAATTACCCCCAGGAATGTAACTATCAATTCAAATTTATTTTATGAGTACAACATTAGGTCTTCTATATATATAGTTGATTTGGTGTCTTAAGTCCTACTGGTTGGGAAGATCGGTACGGATTGATGAAATTTTCGAGGACGTTCGCGGTTCGCTGAAATTCGGACGATTTAGTTCGACTTAAGAAATAATTTTTACATGCTGTTACAGAAAAGTGGTAGGAGCATCTGTATATATCTTTTTTATTATGTACGGCGTTTGCGAAAGCTTGAAATACGAGATAGAAAGCTAAAAAGCATAAATTTTTTCATACGAAATAAATTAATCCGTTCCTCTCCGTAAGCTATTGCTTTCGTGACGTCACAGTCGAGCTGGCTTCATTTATTTATTCATTCCCTTGAGTTGCGTTGTAACTGGAGTTTGCGAATGATGTCGTCGTCGAATGTTTCTTTGTCTACGGGTTCTTTTCAGAACCAAGCTGCAACCGTAGATGCCTTGGAAACTGCGAGTGTTCCCAAGACAGACGGTGTTAAGCGACGAAAGCGAGACATGTCAGTGTTGTTAGAACAAGCGAGTAGTCACCAGTTCTGGAAAAGGCACAAGATCATGCAGCGCGAAGGCAAATGATAAACTGCGCGCATTATTCGTGTCAAGAAAATCTCCCGAAAGCAAAGTTACGTGCACAACAAGCAGCGTTTTGAAAGAGGACAGGCCTGTGTTTGACAGAGGAATGGATAGTTTGGTAATGTACGTAGAACGAAATGCTACCTGGGAACTGCAGAAAGCATTTGCAATTCTTGTGATGGGTACAGCTCTAGTGGACTGGAACGAAGGTGTATGTGAAGCAGCACAAAAGGCTTCTAATGTAACACATTTTTCAGAACACACAATACGTAACTGGATGCAGCTATACATTCAATCCACATCAGACCTTTTATCAGATGGAAAGGACACAATTACGGATCAAGATATAGAGGAAAGTTTGGCATCAGAAAAAGGACATTTTGATCGACTGGATTCCTTAATTTCAGATGGAGATTTTCAGCTAAGTGCTCGTACATACGTTAGAAGTAGTGCATGCAAAAAGGGAGAACCAAATCTCACAAGTGGTATGTTTGCAGTTTGGGTAAAACAAAAGTATGACCATGACATCAGTAAAGAAACAGCAAGGTTATGGCTTCACAAACTGGGATTTGGGCGTACACATCACCAAAAAGGAGTTTACTTTGATGGACACGAGCGCCAAGATGTTGCGCAACACAGGAGTGAATTTTTAAGAATTAGATAAAATAACAATTACTCCAAGTAATTTAACTCCACTATGCCCAGAAGGTGTAAAGCCGTTAATTAGGGTAGTGCATGATGAGAGTACATACTATGCCAACTGTGATCAGTCGTACTTTTGGGGTGACCAGCACACAAATGATTAAAGCAAAAATCCTTGGGACAATCTATAATGGTATCTGATTTTGTAGATAATGTTAATGGATTTTTACAGTTTAATGATAGTAAAGCTAGTGTTATGATTGAGGTGCACAAGGATGGATACTTTAATAATGAAGGATTAATGAAGCAAGTTGAGAAAGCAGTGGATATTTTTGAACTCAAATACCCGCATGCAAGAGGACTGTTTTTATTTGGCAATGCTCCATCCCACAGGAAAATAGCCGACAACCAATTAAACGATAAAATGAATGTTAGCTCTGGGGGGAAACAACCAGTAATGAGAGATACAGTTTGGAATGGCAATGTACAGCGCATGGTTTTAGATGATGGTAGACCTAAAGGCATGAAAATAGTTCTAAAAGAAAGAGGTGTTGATACTCATGGTATGAATGCAGAGAAGATGAGGGAAAAGTTGAACACATATGAAGACTTTAAAATTCAAAAAACTATACTAGAAGAGTATGTTGAACAAAGGGGTCATTGATGTTTATACTATCCTAAGTATCATTGTGATCTCAGTCCCATTGAGAGAGTTTGGTACCATTCCAAAAAGCACACAAGAGCTTATGCAAATGGGACAATCACAAGACTGCGGAAAATTGTACCAGAAGGACTTGAAACTTGTACAAGTGACATGATAAGTAAATATTTTAGAACTTGCAGGGATTATAAACAAGCGTATAGAGAAGGATGCCTTGGAAAAGATGTTGAAGTTAGAGTAAAAGTATACAAGTCACACAGAAAAGTAACTAATGACAGTAGTTAGGCTTATTTGTTAATAATTCCTTTATGCATGTAGCTAGCTTGATTGATTCTTCAACGTGCGTGTTTTTGTGCTACATGTACGTTTGTGTATACATGTATATGTACTCATTTATTGCATGCTATGAAGTTGAATTACATGTATATGTACGAAGAATGCAAGTACTCGGTACTCGAACTCGTACTCACGAACAAATTCATTTCGCGCGCGGCGCATAAATATGACGTTGCACGGTTGTGTCAACAACGTCATAAAACGTCACGGATTTCGTAAATGAGGATGAAACTACAATAAATTTAAGCTTTTTAGCTTTCTAGCTCGTATTGCAAACCTTCGCAAACGCCGTACATAATAAAAAAGATATATACAGATGCTCCTACCACTTTTCTGTAACAACATGTACAAATTGTTTCTTAAGTCGAACTAAATCGTCCGAATTTCAGCGAACCGCGAACGTCCTCGAAAATTTCGTCAATCCGTACCGATCTTCCCAACCAGTAGGACTTAAGACACCAAATCAACTATATATATAGAAGACCTAATGTTGTACTCATAAAATAAATTTGAATTGATAGTTACATTCCTGGGGGTAATTATGATTGAAAAATGAGATTTTGACCGTGATTTGTTTACACTTAGCCAAGCTTTGTTTACATGTGCTAATTGAATTAACAACACAGATTCTTACACAAAAGTGTTTGCTGAATCAGAAAAAGTAATTGCCCTGCTTTAAGTATGATTGGTTCAAAAGATATAGGCCAATAACTAAAAAAGTCAGTTTTGGCAGCTTATCATTTGGAGCACTGTATATATATGCGAGGGGCAATTTTGTCGAAAACTGTCCCATATATATATATATGGGACAGTATCCGCGAAAATTTCGTACGTTTTATATCATTATAAGATAATAGTGTTATAACGTTTGAATCGCTATATCTTCCGAACGGTAAACATTATTGACATCCTATTTTCAACACTTTATACTACACCATTTCTCTATGACAAAATACATTTTGGAGTCTTGCACTTGCTCCTTGTCAGCATTGCAACGTTCGATACCCCACCGGGTTCAAACCCGCCATACCTTTCGATAGGAGCAATCAAATCGCTTCAAATTCGGTTTGTAGGTAGAGAGGTCCTATACCTATCGATTTGTTCTGTTCGTTAATTTTTATATCATCCGTTATGGAGATACAGTTGAACAAACTACGTGCATTTTTTCCCGCTTGATTCGCGCCAATGATTTGGGCAAATCGCTTCTCGCTCAATGTATGGGGAGGCGGTGGTTATATCATTGGCGCGAATCAAGCGGGAAAACGCACACGTAGTTTGCTCAACTGTATCTCTGTAACGGATGGCATAAAAATTAACGAACAGAACAAGTAGATAGGTATAGGACCGCTCTACCTACAAACCGAATTTGAAGCGATTTGATTGCTCCTATCGAAAGTTATGGTGGCTTTGAACCCGGTGGGGTATCGAACGTTGCAATGCTGGTACGGAGCAACTGCAAGACTCCAAAATGTATTTTGTCATAGAGAAATGGTGTAGTATGAAGTGCTGAAAATAGAATGTCAATAACGCTTAACGTTCGGAAGATATAGTGATTCAAACGTTATTACACTATTGTTTTATAATGTTATAAAACGTACGAAAGTTTCGCGGATACTGTCCCATAATAATTATAATTATAATTATATATATAATATGGGACAGTTCACGACAAAATTGCCCTTCGTATATATATATTAAATGTTATAAAAATGCTTCTCTTTTGAATTGCTATATCTTCCGAACGGTTAACGCTATCAACTTCCTATTTTCAACACTTCATACTACACCATTTCTCTATGGCAAAATACTTTTTGGGGTCTTGCACTTGCTCCGTGCCCGTTTTGCAACGTCCGATACCCCTGTGGGTTCAAACCTGCCATAACTTTCTGTGGGAGTAATCAAATCGCTTCAAATTCTGTTTGTAGGTAGAGAGGTCGTATACCTATCAATTTGTTGTGTTCGTTAATTTTTATGTCATCCGTTACGGAGATACAGCGGCGCAAAATTGGTACAAGTTTCCCGCTCGAATCGCGCCGTTGTACGTGCGTGACCCGCTTCCATGCACCAAATACATGAATATGCAACTACTTCCTGTGGGCTGACACTTCGATAACTTATAGCCACACCTACTCTGCGCTGGATACGTGAATCCATCTCCCGGTCGGACTCACATGCAGTTGTTATACTATTCGATCCCTATTTCGTTATCTTCTGCGTACATAAACTTTATGGCGACGTCAACTGAAGACAAGATCATAAGAGTTTCAATCGGCGGACGTGAAGTTCGAGCGGTGCGAATACGACGATCGTGAGAAAGGTTACTAGATCTATGCTAGTACAGTGACGACGGTGGTCCCATTTACACCGTGCATTTGTGTCTGTTGTGGGATAATATCCATGGTCCCCGCGTTGTGGGATCAAATCCATGGTCCATTTACATGTACATCCTGTACTTGTGTAGTTTGGGGTCAAATCCATGGTCCCATTAAACCCTGTACTTGTGTCTGTTTAGGGTCAAATGCATGGTTCCATTTACACACTGTAGGTGTCAATTGTGGGGTCAAATCCATGGTCCTGTACTTGTGTCTGTTGTGGGGTCAAATGCATGATCCCATTTACACCCTGTACTTGAGTCTGTTTAGGGTCAAATCTATGATCCCATTTACACCAGCACTTGTGTCTGTTGTGGGGTCAAATCTATGGTCCCATTTACACCCTGTACTTGTGTCTATTGTGGGGTCAAATCCATGATCCCATGTACACCCTGTACTTGAGTATGCTCCATGGTTCTGTACTTGTGCCTGTTGTGGGGTCAAATCCATGGTCCCATTTACACCCTGTACTTGTGTCTATTGTGGGGTCAAATCCATGATCCATGGTTCCATTTGCACCCTGTACTTGTGTCTGTTTTGGGGTCAAATCCATGGTCCCATTTACACCCTGTACTTTTGTCTCTTGTGGGGTGAAATCCATGATCCATGGTTCCATTTACACCCTGTACTTGTGTCTGTTTTGGGGTCAAATCCATGGTCCCATTTACTCCCTGTAAGTGTGATCAAATCCATGGTCCCATTTACACCCTGTACTTGTGTCTATTGTGGGGTCAAATCCATGATCCATGGTTCCATTTACACCCTGTACTTTTGTCTATTGTGGGGTCAAATCCATGATCCATGGTTCCATTTACACCCTGTACTTGTGTCTGTTTTGGGGTCAAATCCATGGTCCCATTTACTCCCTGTACGTGTGATCAAATCCATGGTCCCATTTACACCCTGTATTTGTATATGTTTAGGGTCAATTCATTGGTCCCATTTACATCCTGTACTTTTGTCTGTTGCGGGGTCAAATCCATGGTCCCATTTACACCTTGTACTTGTAATCAAATCCATGGTCCCATTTACACCCTGTATTCATGTGTGTTGTGGGGTCAAAACCATGGTTCCATTTACACCCTGTACCTGTGATCAAATCCATGGTCCCATTTACACCCTATGCTTGGTCTGTTGTGAGATCTAATTCATGCTCCCATTTACACCTAGTACTTGTGTCTGTTGTGGGTTCAAATCCATGGTCCGATTTACACCCTGTACTAGTGATCAAATCCATGGTCCAATTTACACCCTGTACTTGTGATCAAATCCATGGTCCCATTTACACACTGTACTTGTGTCTGTTGTGGGGTCAAATGCATGGTCCCATTAACACCCTGTACTTTAGTCTGATTTAGGGTCAGATCTATGGTCCCATTTACACTCTAAACGTGTGTATGTTTTGGGGTCAAATCATTGGTCCCATTTACACCCTGTACTTGTTGTGTCTATTGTGGGATATACATGGTGTATGTGTCTGTTGTGGGATCAAATCCATGGTCCCATTTACACCCTGTACTTGTGTTTGTATTGGGGTCAAATCCATGGTCCTATTTACATCCTGTACTAGTGTCTATTGTGGGGTCAAATCCATGATTCCATTTGCTTTACACCCTGTACTTGAGTATGCTATGGGGTCAAATCCACGGTTCCATTTATACCCTGTACTTGTGTCTGTTTTAGGGTCAGATCCATGGTCCCATTTACACCCTAAACCTGTGTATGTTTTGGGGTCAAATCATTGGTTCCATTTACACCCTGTGCTTGTGTCTATTGTGGGATGTTTGTGTCTGTTGTGGGATCAAATTTACACACTGTACTTGTGTCTGTTGTGAGGTCAAATCCATGATCCCATTTACACCCTGTACTTGAGTATGCTATGGGGTCAAATCCATGGTTCCATTTACACCCTGTTCTTTTGTCTGTTGTGGGGTCATATCCATGGTCTGCTTTACACCTTGTACTTGTGATCAAATCATCCATGGTCCAATTTACACCCTGTATATGTGATCAAATCCTTGGTCCCATTTACACACTGTACTTAGCTTGTGTCTGTTGTGAGATCTAATCCATGGTCCCATTTAACCCTGTACTTGTGTCTGTTGTGGGGTCAAATCCATGGTCTGCTTTACACCCTGTACTTGTGATCAAATCCATGGTCCCATTTACACCCTGCACTTGTGTATGCTGTGGGGTCAAATCCATGGTTCCATTTACACCCTGTACTTAAATCTGTTTTAGGGTCAAATCTATGGTCCATTTACACCCTGTACTTGAGTCTGTTTAGGGTCAATTCATTGGTCCCATTTACACCCTGTACTTTTGTCTGTTGTGGGGTCAAATCCATGGTCCGATGTACTCCCTGTACTTGTGATCAAATCCATGGTCTCATTTACACCCTGTACTTGTGATGAAATCCATGGTCCCATTTACACCCTGTACTTGTGTCTGTTGTGGGGTCAAATGCATGGTCCCATTTACACCCTATACTTTTGTCTGTTTTGGGGTCGAATCCATGGTTCTATTTACACCCTGTACTTAAATCAGTTTTAGGGTCAAATCTATGGTCCCATTTACACCCTGTACATGAGTCTGTTTAGGGTCAATTCATTGGTCCCATTTACACCCTGTACTTTTGTCTGTTGTGGGGTCAAATCCATGGTCCGATGTACTCCCTGTACTTGTGATCAAATCCATGGTCCCATTTACACCCTGTACTTGTGATCAAATCCATGGTCCCATTTACACCCTGTATTTGTGTCTGTTGTGGGGTCAAATGCTGGGTCCCATTTACACCCTATCCTTCTGTCTGTTTTGGGGTCAAATCCATGGTCTGCTTTACACCCTGTACTTGTGATGAAATCCATGGTCCCATTTACACCCTGTACTTGTGTCTGTTGTGGGGTCAAATGCGTGATCCCATTTACACCCTATACTTTTGTCTGTTTTGGGGTCAAATCCATGGTCTGCTTTACACCCTGTACTTGTGATGAAATCCATGGTCCCATTTACAACCTGTACTTTTGTCTGTTGTGGGGTCTAATTCATGCTCCCATTTATACTCTGTATGTGTGTCTGTTGTGCGGTCAATTGGTCCCATTTATACCCTGTAATGGCCCTGGGTCTAACCAGGTCCGCTCCCTCACTGCAAGCGGACAGAACTATGTATTAATGCAAGTTACCTTAATAGCCCCACACTACATGTCCAGTTAGAACCAGTGCATGGGGCACATGCAGAAGGAGTTATCAAACTGCCAGCAAGGGAGGAACCAGGTACAAAAAAATCCTACAGGGTCATTGGGGGCCCCCACAATAATGCAGTTCTCACACTAGCTGCGATAGGAATCGGCGCCCCCCCCCCCCCCCCCCCCCCACCCCATTCGCCCCCATGGCCCTATCTCCCACTACCCATCCTCCTTTACTGCAATTTGTATCCTTTACTATCCGAGGCCCAGGCCATCCCCTACTCAATAGCACTCTGTCTCCACACAACCAGCCCTCCCACCTACCCACCCACCCACCCCTAAACACCCCTCTTACATATGGTGTAATCAGACTGCCAACAGGGGAGCTGCCAGCTGCCACATTACCAGGATTGAATGGGGTCGTCACAAAAGTAGACTTCAGCATGTGGAGTGGAACCTTGAACTGGAGCCGGCCCCAAACACTGGGGCCAGCCACAAAGGCCCCCTATCTTAGCCCCACACAGTACTAACACCAGCTCATCACTGCAAATGCAATAGAAGACACTACCTGTGAAACCATTAACCCCCACACTACAAGAGGACTTAATGGTAGGGGAACCATCAACTACAAGTGGAGTTACCAGCTCGCATTGGACAAATTGGAATACTACCACTGAAGCAGCCTCCATTTGTAGAGTGTACAAACGTGCCTACGTTTTTCACTTCTCACATTTTGTGTTGTAGATCTGAACTACTGTAGACATGTACATGTTTGTGCATGTACAGAGTAAATTTTATCTGGTGTGGATGCTATTAGTGGTGAATATAGTTACCAGCTGCCCTATCGGTACTGATTGCGGTGGGTCTGCACCCGTGGTTGATTTATATAGACAACCAAGGCGCCTTGCTTTGCCTAAGCACTGGGAACTACGGTACTGTACGATCGCGAGTAGCAAAACACGTAAGTGCCATTTTGAATGTCACATAAATTGCGCGCACAGTCACAGCTACAATGTGGCACGATGAAGACATCAGAATTCATGACCACACAAGTGAAGTTAGCAGACCCTACACTGTCAGAGATGTCAACAGGTCTAGACATTACCAGTGTAACCCAGTTTCACCTGTGCCCCACGGCCACTATATACACTGGCACATACATTTTAGCAGATATACAACAGCCTAGGGCTAGGTATACGCAAGTACGTAGTTGATGGATCCATTACATTTGTAGGGTCTGCTAGCTCCACTTGTGTGCTAATGAATTCTGATGTCTTCATCGTGCCGCATTGTAGCTGTGACTGTGCATGCAATTTATGTGACATTCAAAATGGCACTTACATGTTTTGCTACTCGCGTACAGTAGTTCCCAGTAGCAGTAAGGGCAAAACGCCCTTGGTTGTCTATATAAACCAACCACGGGTGCAGACCCACCGCAATCAGTACCGATAGGGCAGATAACTATTTCACCACTAACAGCATCCACACCAGATAAAATTTACTCTGTACATGTACATGTACATGTCTACAGTAGTTCAGATCTGAAGAGACAAACGTAGGCACGTATGTACACTCTACAAATGGAGGCTGCTTCAGTGGTGGTATTCCATTTGTCCAATGCGAGCTGGTAACTCCACTTGTAGTTGATGGTTCCCCTAACAGTAAGTCCTCTTGTAGTGTGGGGTTAATGGTTTCACAGGTAGTGGCTTCATTTGCATTTGCAGTGAGGAGCTGGTGTTAGTACTGTGTGGGGCTAGGATAGGGGGCCTTTGTGGCTTGCCCCAGTGTTTGGGGCCGGCTCCATTTCAAGGTTCCACTTCACATGCTGGGGTCTAGTTTTGTGACGACCCCATTCAACCCTGGTAATGTGGCGGCTGGCAGCTCTTCTGTTGGCAGTCTGATTACACCATATGTACGAGGGGTGTTTAGGGGTGGGTGGGTGGGTGGGTGGGTGGGAGGGCTGGTTGTGTGGAGACTGAGAGTGCTATTGAGTAGGGGATGGCCTGGGCCTCGGATACAACTTGCAGTAAAGGAGGATAGGTAGTGGGAGATAGGGCCATGATGGCGAATGCGGCATGTGTGAATCATTAATGAGGGAGCCCCCAATGACCCTGTAGGATTTTTTAGTACCTGGTTGCTCCCTTGCTGGCAGTCTGATAACTCCATCTGCAATTGCTCCACTGATGCACTGGTGCTAACTGGACATGTAGTGTGGGGCTATTAAGTTAACTTGCATTAATGATTCTGTCCGCATGAAGTGAGGGAGCTGACCTGATTGGACGCAGGGCCATAACAGGGTATAAATGGGACCAATGAATTGACCGCACAACAGACACACATACAGAGTGTAAATGGGACCATGGAAATAGGATCATGGATTTGAACACAAGTACAGGGTGTAAATCGCACCAAGGATTTCACCCCACAAGAGACAAAAGTACAGGGTGTAAATCAGACCATGGATTTGACCCATAACAGACACAAGTACAGGGTGTAAATGGGACCATATATTTGATTACATGTACAGGGTGTAAATCAGACCATGGATTTGACCCCACAACAGCCAAACGTACAGGGTGTACAAGTGTAAATGGGAGCATGAGTTTGACCCCACAACAGACACGAGTACACAAGTACAGGATGGGACCATGGATTTGATCACAAGTACAGGGTGTAAATCAGACCATGGATTGACCCCACAACAGACAAAAGTACAGGTGTAAATGGGAGCATGAGTTTAACCCCACAACAGACAAAAGTACAGGGTGTAAATGCGACCATGCATTTGACCCCAAAACAGACACAAATACAGGGTGTAAATGAGACCATGGATTTGATCACAAGTACAGGCTGGGTGTAAATGGGACCATGGATTTGATCACAATTCCAGGTGTAAATCGGACCATGGATTTGACCCCAAAATAGACACAAATACAGGGTGTAAATGAGACCATGGATTTGATCACAAGTACAGGCTGGGTGTAAATGGGACCATGGATTTGATCACAATTCCAGGTGTAAATCGGACCATGGATTTGACCCCAAAACAGACACAAGTACAGGGTGTAAATGAAACCATGGAGCATGAATTTGACCCCACAACAGACAAAAGTACAAGGGTGTAAATGGGACTATGCATTTGACCCCAAAACAGACACAAATACAGGGTGTAAATGGGACCATGGATTTGATCACAAGTACAGGGAGTAAATCGGACCATGGATTTGACCTCAAAACAGACACAAGTACAGGGTGTAAATGGAACCATGGATCATGGATTTGACCCCACAATAGACACAAGTACAGGGTGTAAATGGGACCATGGATTTGAACCCACAACAGACAGAAGTACAGGGTGTAAATGGGACCATGGATTTGACCCCACAACATACCCAAATACAGGGTGTAAATGAGACCATGGATTTGATCACAAGTACAGGCTGGGTGTAAATGGGACCATGGATTTGATCACAAGAACAGGGAGTAAATCGGACCATGGATTTGACCCCACAACAGCCAAAAGGGACCATGGATTTGATCACAAGTACAGGGTGTAAATCAGACCATGGATTGACCCCACAACAGACAAAAGTACAGGTGTAAATGGAGCATGAGTTTGACCCCACAACAGACAAAAGTACAAGGGTGTAAATGAGACCATGGATTTGATCACACGTACAGGCTGGGTGTAAATGGGACCATGGATTTGATCACAAGTACAGGGAGTAAATCGGACCATGGATTTGACCCCAAAACAGACACAAGTACAGGGTGTAAAGGGAACCATGGATCATGGATTTGACCCCACAATAGACACAAGTACAGGGTGTAAATGGAACCATGGATTTGACCCCACAACAGACAGAAGTACAGGGTGTAAATGGGACCATAGATTTGACTAAGAAGCAGACAAACGTACCCAGTGCAAATGGGAGCATGATTTTGACCGCATAACAGACACAAGTACAGGTTGTAAATCGGACCATGGATTTGATCTTAAAACAGACTCAAGTACAGGGTGTAAATGGGAGCATGAGTTTGACCCCACAACATACACAAATACAGGGTGTAAATGAGACCATGGATTTGATCACAAGTACAGGGAGTAAATCGGACCATGGATTTGACCCCAAAATAGACACAAGTACAGGGTGTAAATGGAACCATGGAGCATGAGTTTGACCCCACAACAGACAAAAGTACAAGGGTGTAAATCGGTCCATGGATTTGACCCCAAAACAGACACAAGTACAGGGTGTAAATGGAACCATGGATCATGGATTTGACCCCACAATAGACACAAGTACAGGGTGTAAATGGGACCATGGATTTGACCCCACAACAGACAGAAGTACAGGGTGTAAATGGGACCACAGATTTGACCCTAAAGCAGACAAAAGTACCTGGGTGCAAATGGGAGCATGAGTTTGACTGCATAACAGACACAAGTACAGGTTGTAAATCGGACCATGGATTTGATCTTAAAACAGACTCAAGTACAGGGTGTAAATAGGAGCATGAGTTTGACCCCATAATAGACACAAGTACACGGTGTAAATGGAACCATGGATTTGACCCCACAGCATACTCAAGTACAGGGTGTAAAGCAAATGGAACCATGGATTTGACCCCACAGCATACTCAAGTACAGGGTGTAAAGCAAATGGAATCATGGATTTGATCCCACAATAGACACTAGTACAGGATGTAAATAGGACCATGGTACAGGGTGTAAATGGAACCATGGATCATGGATTTGACCCCACAATAGACACAAGTACAGGGTGTAAATGGGACCATGGATTTGACCCCACAACAGACAGAAGTACACGGTGTAAATGGGACCATAGATTTGACCCTAAAGCAGACAAAAGTACCCAGTGCAAATGGGAGCATGAGATTGACCGCATAACAGACACAAGTACTGGTTGTAAATCGGACCATGGATTTGATCTTACAACAGACTCAAGTACAGGGTGTAAATGGGAGCATGAGTTTGACCCCATAATAGACACAAGTACACGGTGTAAATGTTAGATTTGACCCCACAACATACACAAGTACAGGGTGTAAATGGGATCATGGATTTGACCCCACAACATACACAAGTACAGGTATAAATGGGACCATACATTTCACCCTAAACAGACTCAACTACAGGGTGTAAATGGGACCATGGATTTGACCCCACAACAGACACAAGTACAGGGTGTAAATGGAACCATGGATTTGACCCCACAGCATACTCAAGTACAGGGTGTAAAGCAAATGGAATCATGAATTTGATCCCACAATAGACACTAGTACAGGATGTAAATGGGACCATGGATTTGATCACATACACCATGTGTATCCCACAATAGACACAACAAGTACAGGGTGTAAATGGGGCCAATGATTTGACCCCAAAACATACACACGTTTAGAGTGTAAATGGGACCATAGATCTGACCCTAAAACAGACTAATGTACAGGGTGTTAATGGGACCATGCATTTGACCCCACAACAGACACAAGTACAGGGTGTAAATCGGACCATGGATTTGAACCCACAACAGACACAAGTTCTAGGTGTAAATGGGAGCATGAGTTTGACCCCACAACAGACACAAGTACAGGGTGTAAATGCGACCATGAATTAGATCTCACAACAGACCAAGTATAGGGTGTAAATGAAACCATGGTTTTGACCCCACAACACACACGAATACAGGGTGTAAATGGGACCATGGATTTGACCCCGCAACAGACAAAAGTACAGGATGTAAATGGGACCAATGATTTGACCCCAAAACATACACACGTTTAGAGTGTAAATGGGACCATAGATCTGACCCTAAAACAGACTAATGTACAGGGTGTTAATGGGACCATGCATTTGACCCCACAACAGACACAAGTACAGGGTGTAAATCGGACCATGGATTTGAACCCACAACAGACACAAGTTCTAGGTGTAAATGGGAGCATGAGTTTGACCCCACAACAGACACAAGTACAGGGTGTAAATGCGACCATGAATTAGATCTCACAACAGACCAAGTATAGGGTGTAAATGAAACCATGGTTTTGACCCCACAACACACACGAATACAGGGTGTAAATGGGACCATGGATTTGACCCCGCAACAGACAAAAGTACAGGATGTAAATGGGACCAATGAATTGACCCTAAAACAAACTCAAGTACAGGGTGTAAATGGGACCATGGATTTGACCCCAAAACAGGCACTAGTACAGGGTGTAAATGGGACCATGGATCATGGATTTGACCCCACAATAGACACAAGTACAGGGTGTAAATGGGACCATAGATTTGACCCCAAAACAAACACAAATACAGGGTGTAAATGGGACCATGGATTTGATCACACTTACAGGGAGTAAATGGGACCATGGATTTGACCCCAAAACAGACACAAGTACAGGGTGTAAATGGAACCATGGATCATGGATTTCACCCCACAAGAGACAAAAGTACAGGGTGTAAATGGGACCATGGATTTGACCCCAAAACAGACACAAGTACAGGGTGCAAATGGAACCATGGATCATGGATTTGACCCCACAATAGACACAAGTACAGGGTGTAAATGGGACCATGGATTTGACCCCACAACAGGCACAAGTACAGAACCATGGAGCATACTCAAGTACAGGGTGTACATGGGATCATGGATTTGACCCCACAATAGACACAAGTACAGGGTGTAAATGGGACCATAGATTTGACCCCACAACAGACACAAGTGCTGGTGTAAATGGGATCATAGATTTGACCCTAAACAGACTCAAGTACAGGGTGTAAATGGGATCATGCATTTGACCCCACAACAGACACAAGTACAGGACCATGGATTTGACCCCACAATTGATACACCTACAGTGTGTAAATGGAACCATGCATTTGACCCTAAACAGACACAAGTACAGGGTGTAAATGGGACCATGGATTTGACCCCAAACTACACAAGTACAGGATGTACATGTAAATGGACCATGGATTTGATCCCACAACGGGGACCATGGATATTATCCCACAACAGACACAAGTGCACGGTGTAAATGGGACCACCGTCGTCACTGTACTAGCATAGATCTAGTAACCTTTCTCACGATCGTCGTATTCGCACCGCTCGAACTTCACGTCCGCCGATTGAAACTCTTATGATCTTGTCTTCAGTTGACGTCGCCATAAAGTTTATGTACGCAGAAGATAACGAAATAGGGATCGAATAGTATAACAACTGCATGTGAGTCCGACCGGGAGATGGATTCACGTATCCAGCGCAGAGTAGGTGTGGCTATAAGTTATCGAAGTGTCAGCCCACAGGAAGTAGTTGCATATTCATGTATTTGGTGCATGGAAGCGGGTCACGCACGTACAACGGCGCGATTCGAGCGGGAAACTTGTACCAACTTTGCGCCGCTGTATCTCCGTAACGGATGAAATAAAAATTAACGAACAGAACAAATCGATAGGTATACGACCTCTCTACCTACAAACCGAATTTGAAGCGATTTGATTAATCCCACAGAAAGTTATGGCAGGTTTGAACCCACAGGGGTATCGGACGTTGCAATACTGGCACGGAGCAAGTGCAAGACCCCAAAAAGTATTTTGCCATAGAGAAATGGTGTAGTATGAAGTGTTGAAAATAGGAAGTTGATAGCGTTAACAGTTCGGAAGATATAGCAATTCAAAAGAGAAGCATTTTTATAACATTTTATATTAATATACGAAGGGCCATTTTGTCGTGAACTGTCCCATATATATATATATGGAACGTTCTATGCGATTTTGATGCTTGTGAAATTATATACATAGCATCCAATTCAAAGCGCTATATCTTCCACACGGTTTGAGCTCTTGACTTCCTATTTTCAGCACTTCATACTACACCATTTCTGTATGCTAAAATATAATTTGGGGTCTTGCACTTGCTCCGTGCCAGTATTGCAACGTCCGATACCCCACCGGGTTCAAACCCACCATAACTTTCAGTAGGAGTAATCAAATCGCTTCAAATTCGGTTTGTAGGTAGGGAGGTCCTATACCTATTGATTTGTTCTGTTCGTTAATTTTCATGCCATCCGTTACGGAGAAACAGCTGTGCAAAGTAAGTACACGTTTCCCGCTCGAATCGCGCCTTTATATGTGCACGGAACAGTTTCCATTCTCCGGAGGCATGAATATTCAACTATTCTTATAGGGCGTGATAACCACACCTATAAGGTCACCAAACAAACGGGCGGCTGAATTGTAGTGCTTGTTAGTATAGACTTACGGTTGTTTTTCGGTGTAGATAAACGATATGGTGACGTATAACACGAGTGAACGCGAGCTCGTCGAGTTTCACTGAATCAGTCGGCGGATGAGTTCGAACTGTACGAATACGACGATCGATATTCAAGATACATTGGACGAGGATGGAGAGATTGAGAAAGGTAGTGATGGCGGTCGTACCACTGACGATAATGTTGTGTTAGTGATAGGGAGTGAGCAGCCCCTAAATTACCAAAAGAGCCACCAGCCCCACCCCCACATAGGCAGGGGCTAATGGGGCTAGGCCCTTCACTGCAAGTTCGCTCAGCAGCCCTGGGGCCAAAGAGGCCATCCCCACACTACAGAACCACAAGCCCCCTCACTGCAAGTGCACACTATATACCTTTGGAACCATTAAGCCCCATGCTGCAATTTAAATAGCCTCACATTCCAAATATGGAGCCAACAAGTGGAATTAACAGGCCCCATAATTCCAGCAAGGGAGCCACCAGCTAACCTGGCCAATGGAGCTAGCATCCACAATGCCAGTGGAGACACCAGCCCTCTCACAAATAGATCATCTGACCCCCACACTGCCAGGAGGGATGTGGCCCCCAGAATAATGCCAATGGAGATGCCAGCCCTCAGGCTGCAAATGGAATCAGCATCCCCAACCATTTCAGGGGAGCCATGAACTACATGTACCAACAACACGTGATGACCTCACTACCAGATCAACCATTAGCCCTCACTCCGCAAGTGGTCTTAACAGGTCCCACTCACTGGGGCCAACCCCCCTCCCCCCCCCCCCACTACCTTTCCTTCAATGCAAGTTGAGTCAGCTGGGATCCCCACACAGTAGAACCACCAGCCCCCTCACCGCAAGCTCGTGAACAATAGCAGCGGAACCTGTAAAGTCTACACTGGAACTGAACTTAATAAAGCCTCACACAGCAGTCAGCAGCCCATGGAACCATTCTTACAGAACACCCTCAGCTACCCAGGGCCAATGGGGTAGCCTCCACAAAGTCAGTGAAGATGCCACCCCAAGATGAGTCAGCAGCCCCTACACAAACAAGGGCCAATAGGGCCTGGCCCACACAATACAACCACCAGCCCCTCTCTGCTCACTTCAAATAGAGCCACTAGACCCTCTACCAGTACACACTGGAAGTCCAGACAGCAGGCCACACCAGTGGAGCCCTCTCACAGATGGAGCCCAGCAAGGAAGTACCAGCTGCCACACAACCAGTGGTCAATTGAGCCCCCATAATAATGCCAGTGGAGAAACCAGCCCTCGTACTGCAAATGGATTCAGCAACCCCAAAAATTTCAGGGGAGCCATGAACTACATGTAAATGTACTTGTAATTGTACCAAAGAAACCCCAAAGGCCCATCAAACACAAGTTGAACTTTGAAGTCCTCATAGTTAATACGTAGCAGTCCCCCCCCTCCCCCCCCCCCCCCCCCCCACTACCTGTCCTATACAATGAAAGAGGGGCCAATCAGCCAATGGGACAGTACAACCACCAACCCTCTTCATTGGTCAGGGGACATGTACCAAGAACACATGCTGTCACTACCAGTTGAACCATTATCACTCAATGCAAGTTGACTTAACCGGCCCACCACACACTGGTGCCAGCCCTCGCCCCTCCCCCCTCTCAGCTCACTACCTGTCCTTCACTGCAAGTTGCGTCAGCAGTCCATGGGCCAATGGGGCCAAGAACTACCACTCCGCATCACTGCAATCACACACTACCTTTGGAACCAACCATTAACCCCCATACTGCAAGTGAACTCAATACTGCAAAACCTGACCCCCACACTACCAGCAAGGGACCACCAGCTGCCACACAACCAGAGGATCAATGTGGCCCCCACTTAATGCCAGTGGAGAAGGCAGCCCTCAGACTGTAAATTGAGTCGGTAGCCCCAACAATTTCAGGGGACATGTGCATGTACGCACATGTACCAACATTTGGAATCACACATGCCCCACCAATGGAACCAGTGGAACGTTTAGCCCTCACAGCAAGTGAACTTATTACTTAGCAGTCCCCACAACACCCCCTCCCACTACCTGTCCTTCACTGAACGAGGGGGCTAATGGGACCATCCCCACACAGTACAACTACCAGCCTTCCTCATAGCAAGCCAATGGAACCATTAACTCCCAAGCTGCAATTGAACATAATAACCTCACACTTCAAGTCCAGTCAAAAGCGCTGCACAACCAGTGGAGCCACCAGCCCTTCCACATATGGTGTTATCAGACCGTTCACTGCCAGCAGGAGGGTCAATGGGGCCCCCATAATAATGCTCATTGACCCTGGTTCAAGATACATTGGTCAAGGATGATGGCGGTCGTAACACTGACGATGGTGGTTGTGTTAGTGACAGGGAGTGAGCAGCCCCTAAATTACCAAAAGAGCCACCAGCCCCACTCCCACATAGCCAGGGGCTAATGGGGCTAGGCCCTTCACTGCAAGTTCCCTCAGCAGCCCTGGGGCCAAAGAGGCCATCCCCACACAGCAGAACCACAAGCCTCCTTACTGCAAGTGCACACTATATACCTTTGGAACCATTAAGCCCCATGCTGCAATTTAAATTATTGATAATAGCCTCACATTCCAAATAGTGGAGCCAACAAGTGGAATTAATAGGCCCCATAATTCCAGTAAGGGAGCCACCAGCTAACCTGTCTAGCGTCCACAATGCCAGTGGAAACACCAGCCCTCTCACAGACAGATCATCAGACCCCCACACTGCCAGCAGGGATGTAGCCCCACAATAATGCCAGTGGAGATGCCAGCCCTCAGGCTGCAAATGGAATCAGCATCCCCAACCATTTCAGGGGAGCTATGAACTACATGTACCAACAACACGTGATCACCTCACTAACAGATCAACCATTAGCCCTCACTCCTCAAGTGGACTTAACAGGCCCCACACCCAGGGGCCAACCCCCCCCCCCCCCCCCCCCTTCGTTCAATGCAAGTTGAGTCAGCTGAGATTCCCCGACCCCCCACATAGTAGAACAACCAGCCCCCTCACCACAAGCTCATGAGCAATAGCAGTGGAACCTGTAAAGTCTACACTGCAATTGAACTTAATAGCCGCAGTCAGAAGCCCATGGAACCATTCTTACAGAACACCCTCAGCTACCCAGGGCCAATGGGGTAGCCAGTCAAGACGCCACCCCAAGTTGAGTCAGCAGCCCCCACACAAACAAGGTCCTGTAGGGCCAGCTCCGCACAGTAGAACAACCAGCCCCTCTCTGCTCACTTCAAACGGAGCCACTAGACCCTCTACCAGTACACACTGCAAGTCCAAACAGCAGCCCACACCAGTGGAGCCCTCTCACAGATGGAGCCCAGCACGGAAGTATCAGCTGCCACACAACCAGTGGTCAAATTGAGCTCCCAGAATAATGCCAGTGGAGAAACCAGCCCTCGCACTGCAAATGGATTCAGCAACCCCAAAAATTTCAGGGGAACCATGAACTACATGTATATGTACTTGCCCCCACTACCTGTCCTTCAATGAAAGAGGGGCCAATCAGCCAATGGGACAGTACAACCACCAACCCTCCTCATTGGTCAGGGGACATGTACCAAGAACAACTTAACAGGCCCACCACACACTGGTGCCAGCCCTTGCCCCTCTCCCCCCCCCCTCACCCCCCCTCTTCTCACTACCTGTCCTTTACTGCAAGTTGCGTCAGCAGACCAGGGGCCAATGGGGCTAAGAACTACCACTCCCCTTCACTGCAATCACACACTACGTACCTTTGGAACCTGCAACCAATAACCCAAGTGAAATCAATACTGCAAAACCTGACCCCCACATGTACACTGCCAGCAAGGGAGCACCAGCTGCCACACAACCAGAGGATCAATGTGGCCCCCACTTAATGCCAGTGGAGAAGGCAGCCCTCACACTGCAAATGGAGTCAGTAACCCCATGCAACAATTTCAGGGGACATGTGCATGTACGCACATGTACATGTACCAATGGAATCACACATGCCCCCCTTCAAACACTACCAATGGAACCAGTGGAACTTTTAGCCCTCACAGCAAGTGGACTTATTACTTAGATGTTCCCACAACGCTCCCCCCCCCCCCCCCCAATACCTGTCCTTCACTGAACGAGGGGGCTAATGGGACCATCCCCACACAGTACAACTACCAGCCTTCCTCATAGCAAGCCCATGGAACCATTAACTCCCACACTGCAAGTGAACTTAATAACCTCACACTTCAAGTCCAGTCAAAAGTGCTGCACAACCAGTGGAGCCACCAGCCCTTTCACATATGGTGTTATCAGACCATTCACTGCCAGCAGTGGAGCTAGCAGCTGCACACAACCAGGGTCAATGGGGCCACCATAATAATGCCCATACTCTACAAATGGTTACCCTTAATGTGTGGGTTACACTGGTAGTGAGGTAGTGAGGAGGCTGGTGACTTTGCTGAAAGTATGGGGTCTGCTAACTTCACTTGGGAAGAAAGCAAGGTGTGATGCATAATATTGTTGCCTTTATGGACTGTGTCTACGTGTGCAATTTACATGCAGTTGTATATTCCACTTGTTACTTTTTATGACATTTAAAATGGTACTTATTACTACATGTACATAAAGCACTAGTTTCCAGCAAGAGGGTACATGTACATTTTAGAAAAGAAATGTACAACTCAAACCTTCTTGTATGCCTTGCTTGCCTATATAAACCAACTACCATGACCCAAAATCTGATAGGGCAGGTAATGATATTCACCCGCCAATAACAAGGCTTCACTAAACCTCAGATAAACAGATACAGACAACAGGTATACACATGAACCCACTGCAAATGAAAGGCAACCTCAGTAGTTGTGTTTCTATTTGTTAGTGGCTCCAATGGGGACTGGTAATAAACATGATGGCTCCCCTAAAAGTGTCCGGGTGCCAAGTCCATATGCAGTTTGGGGGGGAGGCTAGCTCCAGTGCTAAGTCCAATTGCAGTGAGGGCTAATGGTTCCACTGGTACCATGTGTTGTGTTAGGAGCAGGGAAGCAGGGAATGTGTGGCTCTGTTGGTACATGTAGTTCAGGGGGCTGGGGTCTCCACTGGCATTATTGTGGGGTGACTCCTGGTTATGTGGCAGCAGATGGCTGGCTGGACTTGCAGTGTGTCTAGTGGCTCCATTTGAAGTGAGCAGAGAGGGGCTGGTGGTTCTACTGTGCGGAGCTGGCCCCTACAGGCCCCAGTTTGTGTGGGGGCTGCTGATGCAACTTGGGGTGGCGTCTTCACTGGATTTGTGGAGGCAACCCCATTGGCCCTGGAATGGTTCCATAAGTCGTGCATGGGCTGCTGACTGCATGGACATGTGAGGCTATTAAGTTCAGTTGTAGGGCACACTTTACAGGTTCCACTGGTATTGTTCACAAGCTTGAGGTGAGGGGGCTGGTGGCTCATCCCAGTGGCCCCTCAACTGCTGACTCAACTTACATGCAGCAATAGAAAGGTAGTGGGGGTGGGCTGGTTCCAGTGCGTGGGACCTGCTAGGTCCACATGCGGAGTGAGGGTTAATGGTTCATCTGGTAGTGAGGGCATTTGTTATTGATACATGTAGTTAGTGGCTCCCCTAAAATTGTTGGGGATGCCGACTCCATTTGCTGGGTAATGGCTGGCATCTCCACTGGCATTATTGTGGGGGCCACATTTCTGCTAGCAGTGTGGGGGTATGATAACTCTATTTGTGAGAAGACTGGTAGCTCCAATGTTTGTGTAGAGCTGCCTACAGGACAGGCTAAATGTTCCACTGGTTCCATTGGTAGTGTTTGAAGGGGGGTATGTGTGATTCCATTGGTACATGTACATGTGCGTACATGCACATGTCCCCTGAAATTGTTGCATGGGGTTACTGACTCCATTTGCAGTGTGAGGGCTGCCTTCTCCACTGGCATTAAGTGGGGGCCACATTGATCCTCTGGTTGTGTGGCAGCTGGTGCTCCCTTGCTGGCAGTGTACATGTGGGGGTCAGGTTTTGCAGTATTGATTTCACTTGGGTTATTGGTTGCAGGTTCCAAAGGTACGTAGTGTGTGATTGCAGTGAAGGGGAGTGGTAGTTCTTGGCCCCATTGGCCCCTGGTCTGCTGACGCAACTTGCAGTAAAGGACAGGTAGTGAGAAGAGGGGGGGTGAGGGGGGGGAGAGGGGCAAGGGCTGGCACCAGTGTGTGGTGGGCCTGTTAAGTTGTTCTTGGTACATGTCCCCTGACCAATGAGGAGGGTTGGTGGTTGTACTGTCCCATTGGCTGATTGGCCCCTCTTTCATTGAAGGACAGGTAGTGGGGGCAAGTACATATACATGTAGTTCATGGTTCCCCTGAAATTTTTGGGGTTGCTGAATCCATTTGCAGTGCGAGGGCTGGTTTATCCACTGGCATTATTCTGGGAGCTCAATTTGACCACTGGTTGTGTGGCAGCTGATACTTCCTTGCTGGGCTCCATCTGTGAGAGGGCTCCACTGGTGTAGGCTGCTGTCTGGACTTGCAGTGTGTACTGGTAGAGGGTTTAGTGGCTCCGTTTGAAGTGAGCAGAGAGGGGCTGGTGGTTCTACTGTGCGGAGCTGGCCTTACAGGCCCTTGTTTGTGTGGGGGCTGCTGACTCAACTTGGGGTGGTGTCTTGACTGACTTTGTGGAGGCTACCCCATTAGCCCTGGGTAGCTGAGGGTGTTCTGTAAGAATGGTTCCATGGGCTGCTGACTGCGGCTATTAAGTTCAGTTGCAGTGTAGACTTTACAGGTTCCCCTGCTATTGCTCATGAGCTTGCGGTGAGGGGGCTAGTTGTTCTACTATGTGGGGGTCCCAGCTGACTCAACTTGCATTGAACGAAAGGGGGGGGGGGGAGGGGGGGGGGGTTGGCCCCTGGGTGTGGGGCCTGTTAAGTCCACTTGAGGAGTGAGGGCTAATGGTTGATCTGGTAGTGAGGTCATCACGTGTTGTTGGTACATGTAGTTCATGGCTCCCCTGAAATGGTTGGGGATCCTGATTCCATTTGCAGCCTGAGGGCTGGCATCTCCCTGGCATTATTGTGGGGGCTACATCCCTGCTGGCAGTGTGGGGGTCTGATGATCTGTCTGCGAGAGGGCTGTGTCTCCACTGGCATTGTGGACGCTAGCTCCATTGACCAGGTTAGCTGGTGGCTCCCTTACTGGAATTATGGGGCCTGTTAATTCCACTTGTTGGCTCCACTATTTGGAATGTGAGGCTATTATTAATAATTTAAATTGCAGCATGGGGCTTAATGGTTCCAAAGGTATATAGTGTGCACTTGCAGTAAGGGGGCTTGTGGTTCTGCTGTGTGGGGATGGCCTCTTTGGCCCCAGGGCTGCTGAGGGAACTTGCAGTGACGGGCCTAGCCCCATGTGTGGGGGTGGGGCTAGTGGCTCTTTTGGTAATTTAGGGGCTGCTCACTCCCTGTCACTAACACAACCACCATCGTCAGTGTTACGACCGCCATCATCCTTGACCAATGTATCTTGAACCAGGGTCAATGAGCACTGTTATGGGGGCCCCATTGACCCTCCTGCTGGCAGTGAATGGTCTAATAACACCATATGTGGAAGGGCTGGTGGCTCCACTGGTTGTGCAGCGCTTTTGACTGGACTTGCAGTGTGAGGTTATTAAGTTCAATTGCAGCTTGGGAGTTAATGGTTCCATTGGCTTGCTATGAGGAAGGCTGGTAGTTGTACTGTGTGGGGATGGTCCCATTAGCCCCCTCGTTCAGTGAAGGACAGGTAGTGGGAGGGGGTGTTGTGGGGACTGCTAAATAATAAGTTCACTTGCTGTGAGGGCTAAACGTTCCACTGGTTCCATTGGTGGGGCATGTGTGATTCCAAATGTTGGTACATGTGCGTACATGCACATGTCCCCTGAAATTGTTGCATGGAGTTACTGACTCCATTTGCAGTGTGAGGGCTGCCTTCTCCACTGGCATTAAGTGGGGGCCACATTGATCCTCTGGTTGTGTGGCAGCTGGTGCTCCCTTGCTGGTAGTGTGGGGGTCAGGTTTTGCAGTATTGATTTCACTTGGGTTATTGGTTGGTTCCAAAGGCACGTAGTGTGTGATTGCAGTGAGGGGGAGTGGTAGTTCTTGGCCCCATTGACCCCTGGTCTGCTGACGCAACTTGCAGTAAAGGACAGGTAGTGAGAAGAGGGGGGGTGGGGGGGAGGGACGAGGGCTGGCACCAGTGTGTGGTGGGCCTGTTAAGTTGTTCTGGTACATGTCCCCTGACCAATGAGGAGGGTTGGTGGTTGTACTGTCCCATTGGCTGATTGGCCCCTCTTTCATTGAAGGACGGGTAGTGGGGGCAAGTACATATACATGTAGTTCATGGTTCCCCTGAAATTTTTGGGGTTGCTGAATCCATTTGCAGTGCGAGGGCTGGTTTCTTCACTGGCATTATTCTGGGAGCTCGATTAACCACTGTTTGTGTGGCAGCTGGTACTTCCTTGCTGGGCTCCATCTGTGAGAGGGCTCCACTGGTGTGGGCTGCTGTCTGGACTTGCAGTGTATACTGGTAGAGGGTTTAGTGGCTCCATTTGAAGTGAGCAGAGAGGGGCTGGTAGTTCTACTGTGCGAAGCTGGCCTTACAGGCCCTTGTTTGTGTGGGGGCTGCTGACTCAACTTGGGGTGGCGTCATGACTGACACTGTGGAGGCTACCCCATTGGCCCTGGGTAGCTGAGGGTGTTCTGTAAGAATGGTTCCATGGGCTGCTGACTGCAGTGTGAGGCTATTAAGTTCAGTTGCAGTGTAGACTTTACAGGTTCCACTGCTATTGTTCATGAGCTTGCGGTGAGGGGGCTGGTTGTTCTACTGTGTGGGGGGTCCCAGCTGACTCAACTTGCATTGAACGAAAGGGGGGGGGGGGGGGGAGTTAGCCCCTGGGTGTGGGGCCTGTTAAGTCCACTTGCGGAATGAGGGCTAATGGTTGATCTGTTAGTGAGGTCATCACATGTTGTTGGTACATGTAGTTCATGGCACCCCTGAAATGGTTGGGGATGCTGATTCCATTTGCAGCCTGAGGGCTGGCATCTCCCTGGCATTATTGTGGGGGCTACATCCCTGCTGGCAGTGTGGAGGTCTGATGATCTATCTGCGAGAGGGCTGTGTCTCCACTGGCATTGTGGACGCTAGCTCCATTGACCAGGTTAGCTGGTGGCTCCCTTGCTAGAATTATTGGGCCTGTTAATTCCTCTTGTTGGCTCCACTATTTGGAATGTGAGGCTATTATTAATAATTTAAATTGCAGCATGACATGGGGCTTAATGGTTCCAAAGGTATATAGTGTGCACTTGCAGTAAGGGGGCTTGTGGTTCTGCTGTGTGGGGATGGCCTCTTTGGCCCCAGGGCTGCTGAGGGAACTTGCAGTGAAGGGCCTAGCCCCATTAGCCCCTGGCTATGTGGGGGTGGGGCTGGTGGCTCTTTTGGTAATTTAGGGGCTGCTCACTCCCTATCACTAACACAACCACCATCTTCAGTGGTACGACCGCCATCACTACCTTTCTCAATCTCTCCATCCTCGTCCAATGTATCTTGAATATCGATCGTCGTATTCGTACAGTTCGAACTCATCCGCCGACTGTTTCAGTGAAACTCGAGAGCTCGCGTTCACTCGTGTTATACGTCACCATATCGTTTATCTACACCGAAAAACAACCGTAAGTCTATACTAACAAGCACTACAATTCAGCCGCCGGTTTGTTTGGTGACCTTATAGGTGTGGTTATCACGCCCTATAAGAATAGTTGAATATTCATGCACTCCGGAGAATGGAAACTGTTCCGTGCACATATAAAGGCGCGATTCGAGCGGGAAACGTGTACTTACTTTGCACAGCTGTTTCTCCGTAACGGATGGCATGAAAATTAACGAACAGAACAAATCAATAGGTATAGGACCTCCCTACCTACAAACCGAATTTGAAGCGATTTGATTACTCCTACCGAAAGTTATGGTAGGTTTGAACCCGGTGGGGTCTCGGACGTTGCAATACTGGCACGGAGTAAGTGCAAGACCCCAAATTATATTTTAGCATACAGAAATGGTGTAGTATGAAGTGCTGAAAATAGGAAGTCAAGAGCTCAAACCGTGTGGAAGATATAGCGCTTTGAATTGGATGTTATATATATAAATTCACAAGCATCAAAATCGCATAGAATGTTCCATATATATATGTTACGGCCCGGTTTGAATCCGTGGCCCGATTTAAATCCGGTCAACCCGATTTAAAGCGGGTCGCACTGTGCTAAAACTTTGTTATACGATAGCGTATTCTCTAGCGTATATTTGAATATACACCTTAAATACCGTATACACACCAGCGTATAGAACCATATACGCAGGTGCGTATATTCAAATATAACCGATCACGCGACATTTGTGGTTGCTTAGCAAACCGTTGAATTCACTTTGTGGCTACGTTGTCGGTCACCGTATACTAAGTGCTTCATATTCCG
Source organism: Spongilla lacustris (assembly GCA_949361645.1). Lineage (NCBI taxonomy): Eukaryota > Metazoa > Porifera > Demospongiae > Spongillida > Spongillidae > Spongilla > Spongilla lacustris. The sequence goes on from OX442419.1 coordinate 10,023,138, forward strand.
TATATTATCCTCCTACCACTCCCACCCCTCGTTCCCGATCCAGTTTAGTCAATTTAAAATTTTAATCATTTTGCACATGTACAACAAAACAACAAACTAACAGTCCGAGGCGGCAATCTGCATATATTCGATCCAACGCACCTGTACAGAATACGAACAATAAATTCATATCGTAAAAAAAAATATTTCACTCACCACATATCATATCCTCGTTCTGTTTATACATGATTCTATATATAAAGCAACAGATACATTATCGGGTAAGTGATATGCTTACCTTTCTTGTCTCCTATCTCCGATGTTTGACTTAAAACAATGGAACAGTGCGGGTTAAACACTTACCGTACCGTCCGGTCGGAGTCTGCAAATTAAAAAAAAAAACCTTAGCAAAACACAACAAATTAATAGGCCTATACCTTTTTATATCGCGCTCCATTGTGCATGCCTGTTGTTCTATCATTTCGGTTGTTCAACCGAACGGGAACACTTAGGACACTTGCCAACCTAGTGCAAATAGAGAAAGGTGAATTCATTCTTTAGCAACTGCAACACATAATACCGGTAACTTGTACAGTAACACTCTGGAAAGACGAACTATTGCCATTTAACGATCAAAACCCTGATCTCAGCGCGATTCTTACAGTCCTTCTGTCTGTTCATACCAAAAGCAACACGACCATGAAATAGCCCGCCTAAAATCTACAAATCACATGCACGGTTAGTTAACCACATTTCTAATTGGAGCACTTTTGTATCGTACTACACAAACATTTGTACAGGGGTCCAATAGAGGTCTAATGTGTAGGCATTCTACTGCTTCCATTGTAGCATTTACTGGGATCCGATGTGATCATGACCAAACTCGTTAGCACATGCACCATGGGCCCAGCCTACCGCTCACAAAATTTACCGCCGTATATACGGGTACACCAAGCAGACATACATGTATAAAGCTAACCTTTGATGTCCAGCAGCATTAATAGAAGCAAAGTAGTACTCCTTCCCAGACTTCGATGCCTACACACCTTCCCACCTCATGTGGGTCCGGGTACGGGTCTGACCACTCATGAATTAATTCTGTGGTATATTTATGTAAACAGTGGGATTTTAATATACGCAGTAGTATAACTCACTACAGTATATTCAAATATACTCTTAAGAATACACTATCGTATATTTTGAAGGTGTGCTTATATAAACGGTGACGTATTTGACACTTGCGTATTCTCAAATATACGCGGTCGTACACTTCAAATATACTACACAGGTTATATTTTGCGCATTTCTCAAATATACGCATAAATATACACTATCGTATAACAAACTTTTTGCACAGTGTCGGGAGTTAAAATCCGGTCGACCGGATTTTCATCATACACATGCATGTATGTGGCTGAGATCGTTGGTGTCAGTGAATCTGAATTTGACGCAATCCTATCAGAGAAATCCCCTCCTAACGGAAAGAGAGGAACTAGCGGCGTGTACTATTCAGCCTTTGGTGAGAGTGCAGAGGGCGTCCTCGTTGTTCCCACCAATTAAGGAGCAGGTACTGTATATAGTAGTATCTGACGCGCTGGTGTTAGAATTTATGTGAATTCAGTGATACAAATATGTTCACTGATAATTCTGTCGTCTGGCCATGGTAAGAATGCATATTACACCAACTAATTCCAGTCCAGTCGAAATAAGCAATCCGAATAATGTGAGCCGTGGTTCTGCTATCATTTCTGTTTGTTTTTCGCACTGCATGAATTGTGGCTCTCTCAATGTAGATCGTATCAGCATACAAGTCCTCACCATGCAGCACTGATGATATCTATGCTTTGTCACATACTTGTGTCAGCTGTTATGTTTAGGCCAGTAAAGGTGACCTCTTGCAGCTTTTTTCCTACTGCATGTGTGGTGCCTCCCAGGCAAATATAATCAAACAGCATTAAAGTAACAAAGAGCTTATACAGGCTATTTTTGGAAGCCATTCACTCCATGGTGGTGTCTTCAGCTTGCTCTTCATTATCTCTCCTCCTACAATTTCTTTTGAAGTGTTTGGTGAGCACATTCCACTAACCCCTGGCTCTGTGGATGTCAAGGTCGACCACTCACTAGTTGTATTTGTACATTGCCTGTAAACCTTCAATCACATGATTTACAATTTCTCGGCCATTGTCCAAGTGAAGTACAGTGGAAACCATCACACTTGCTCCTATAATTTTTTTGTACTGTTATTTTGTTCACTTGAATATATTTCAATAACAATGAGATCAAATGAAAATCTGACAAGGCAGGTATAGTGTACAACTATTTTTCAATATATACTGAAAGTTAAAAAGCATCACGTGACTATTTACTTTTGTTATTAACACTTGTTGTGACCCCAGTACAAAAAAAATTGTGAGCATAATTCCTTCTCCTGTAGGCAATAGATCTTGACCATATTCGCAATATATCTAAAGAACAAGCATTAGCAACCTTTGGCCGAGTCGGTTTTTAAGTCCGGTAAATAGTTACGGTATTATCGAGCTAGATATGCGTTTTTAGCTCGTAAAAGCTTAGCGATGCTATTTCGTAGTACGCTCTCACTGGACTGCTATATTTCGCTTCCGAGTCGTCACATGTTAGATCTATCGCGAAATCGTACTTGGGAGGCAATAGACCCTTCTTTGCCGTTAGAAAAGTGCCATCAGAGCTGAGTACCTGAAAACCTCCGCCATATCGCGATGAATTACATTTGAAACGTCATCATTGCATCATTTTGTATCGTGAATATATTTATAATGTGACGTATCGGCAGAGATAATATAGCATCAAATTGGGCAGGTTACAAGAAACGTCAAAAAGCAAGAGGCAACTCTAAAGCTGGAAGGGAAGCGTACCCAATTAGCTATTTGGAAGCTGCCATCTAGGATTCGAAGCTTTGGGTGATAGAACGCTAGCCTTGGCGAATGTCTTGATGGTCCATAAAGCTTCCCAATTTGATGCTACTGATTTACTAAACGTTCGCCGTGAGTGGCTGCAAGATGCAGCATCGCTAGGTTAAGAACCATTTTCACAATCCCTTGCATCCATTCGTATTATCGTCACATTATAAATATATTCACGATACAAAATGACGAAATGATGACGTTTCAAATGTAATTCATCGCGATATGGCGGAGGTTTTCAGGTACTCAGCTCTGATGGCACTTTTTTAACGGCAAAGAAGGGTCTATTGCCTCCCAAGTACGATTTCGCGATAGATCTAACATGTGACGACTCGGAAGCGAAATATAGCAGTCCAGTGAGAGCGTACTACGAAATAGCATCGCTAAGCTTTTACGAGCTAAAAACGCATACCTAGCTCGATAATACCGTAACTATTTACCGGACTTAAAAACCGACTCGGCCAAAGGTTGCTAATGCTTGTTCTTTAGATGCATTGCGAATATGGTCAAGATCTATTGCCTACAGGAGGAGGAATTATGTTCACAATTTTTTTTGTACTGGGGTCACAACAAGTGTTAATAACAAAAGTAAATAGTCACGTGATGCTTTTTAACTTTCAGTATATATTGAAAAATAGTTGTACACTATACCTGCGTTGTCAGATTTCCATTTGATCTCATTGTTATTGAAATATATTCAAGTGAACAAAATAACAGTACAAAAAAATTATAGGAGCAAGTGTGATGGTTTCCACTGTATGCGAGGTATACCAAATTAGGGGAAAAATCTGCATGTTTAATACATTTGCAACATTTATAGTTTTTTTGCTTTCAATGGCATAGGCAAAATTGAATTTGGACCAATAATGTATACATGTACATTAAATGCACTCAGTTCATTTCTCCATGTGGCAAGTGCCTCATATCTATGAGATCAACCTGCGTGGGAAATAAATGTGCACAAGTGACACAATTGCCAATGCAACACAGTGTTTATTGAAGCTACGGTACGGCACACCAGGCTTGCAAAATTCTTTATTAGGATCCACTGGTCCCTTTGAAGTGATTGGAGGCAGGAAAGAATTCATCCAAGTGCTTCACTCCTCTTAGTACAAAGCAGAAGATATGTTCGATTCTTATGTCAACCGAACGTCTTATCAACACTGAAGGTACATCCATACGGGACCATTAACAACTGTTACAGAGAATGGATAACTGTAGCATAACGTGGCTGTGCGACTCATGCAGCTATTAGCCTGTTACGCATTTGACTGTAAATGCTGTAAGCAGTGTTGTCGCGATTTGATATGATGAATTTTCACTTTCATTACAAAACAAACACCAAGTGTGTACTAACGCAATGATGTTAATTTTTATTATCAAAACGGTCAGACTGTGCACTATCCTCGAAAACTACATAGCGGGTCAAAAAAATACCGACCCAATTCAAATCCGGTCACGATAAGTGTAATGACAGAAACCGGGTCAACCGGCTTTAAATCCGGTCAACCGGTTTTGAATCAGGTCAACCCGCTATAAATCGGGTCAACCCGATTTAAATCGGGTCACGGATTCAAATCGGGCCGTAACATATATACCGGGTGTCCACGAAAGAACGCAATGCTTTTGAACGGGAATAACTTTTGATAGGAGTATGAAAAAAATCTAATATTTAGAAACTAACAACTTGAGGTTAGGCAAATGTGTTTACATCATTTTATTTACAAGTTATTAACGATGCTTAATTAACTTTAGTGACAAACAGGCATCTAAGCAGATTGCTTTCATTGCATGAGAATAATACTTTGGAAACACGCAAATGAATTGTATTAAAATAGTAAGCTCTAACAGGAAGCATGTGAATGTTTATCAAAGCTACTCAACAGTACACCCACCTACAACACCAAATATTTTTTTACAAACAATATAAATTTGCATGAAATAACCAAGTCAGAATTCACTGACACTTGAAGATCATCTCAACATTACATTTAGATCTGAGAATTAGGTGGTATTATTTTACAAGTCATGCCCAGTTGTAAGCGCTAAAGAGTAATCCTGATGTCGGGGAAACTGCTCACTCTCATTCTTAATGAACAACGTTGGTTTTAAAACTGATTAGACTTGGTCTTAGCACACATAACAGATTTGAACAGAAGTCACCATGACTCACAAATACACATACACACCAGTTGAGAGCCATATCTACAGTTCCTATGACATTGAATACTGTTGAAAAGAATGCTCAAACAGTTCGGCACTTTTTTTCACACACACACACATCGGTAACTACCCTAAGAAAAAAATTCTCCAAGTCTTGCCAAGACTTACCATGACTTCTTGACAAGACTTGACTGGGATCTATGTCAAGTCTTGGCATGAAAATGGAACAGATCTTACAAGTCCTTTCATGGCCATGTAAGATGCCCCATGTAAATTACACCCATGCAATGCCACACAGTGTATGAAAGATTAATAGTGGTAAACAGCACAATACATGAAAAATAACTAGGGGAAAAACAGTAAGTCATTTTAGAGTTGATTGACGTCATTTTGTTCAAGCTCAACTATCTCGGCACTTCTGGTTCGCCTTCGTTGTGAAAACTGCAAGATCAAAGGGTTCTGTTGGGAACTGCCTCTTGATTGTTGCTACAACCATGAACAACAAGTCAGTAAGAAGAATCTTGTGTATGTTTGTTTACCAATTATCCGCTGAACCTTTTCCGGACACAGTGAAGGCTTTGGGCTTTTCATAGAAGGAAAAAGCAGGGATTCCCGAAGTTCTTTCTTTGAAAAGAAGATGTCAAGCAGCGACAAGCCATAGGTGTAAATGTTTCTCTTTGGAATTAGTGTTAAATTAACACCATTGAACTGGATGTAAATACAAGGTATTAGCAAATAAAAATTGCTATTCTAAAACTAACCCAATCCTCTTCATTACGTGACTCCTGGGCAAACTCCACTGCTGAGCTTTCCTTCTTAGAACTACATGTATATCATTTTATAATACATGTATATATAATACACTATTCGTAGCTGGGCTTACACTGATTTGGCTTGTTCAGAGATATGGTCAAGTATGTGACTGAGCTTGCCATTTATGCTCATTAACAGTGTAATCTGTAACAGAAAAGAAGTCATTTATATTGAATAACATAGTAATCACGTACCATTTCTTGATTCTTCCACATGAAAAAGTAAAAGTATACATGTACATGTACATAGTTATTTCTTTTTACATTCATTCAGTGCCATATATATGCTTTTACCTGTGATTGTTCAGACTCTGAACTGCTAAACTGCTGGCATGTATGGCAAAATGTGACAGTATTATCTACAAATGTACGTTATAGCTTACACTCTTCAATGAAGGAGACTGCTCATGACCAGAAAACTGCAGAATTAAAATAAATGCATGTTGCACAGCACATTCCATGCATGCGTGCTCACGAACCCTGGCCCAGTCACTAGAAACATGTGAACTGGTAGCTCCCTGTATTGCATCCAATAGAATGGCTCGTTTATGCTGCTCTACACTCTTCAGGGGCTTGGATTATGACATCATAGACACAGTTCAAACTTTAGATCCCCATCCTGCATGCACGCTGCTTACGTCTTGTCTTCGCCTGGTGCTATCACTTGAAGCAGCATCGTCACCACCTGTACTGCGCCACATATCAGCTTGCTTCCACTGAGGCTACATGATATAGACACAGTTCAAACTTTAGATTCCCATCCTGCATGCATGCACGCTGCTTACTTCTTGTCTTTGCCTGGTGCTATCACTTGAAGCAGCATCGCCACCACCTGTACTGTGCCGCATATCAGCTTGCTTCCACTGAGGCTACATGATATAGACACAGTTCAAACTTTAGATTCCCATCCTGCATGCACGCTGCTTACTTCTTGTCTTTGCCTATCACTAGAAGCAGCGTCACCATCATCAGAACTGTGCCATATATCAGCTTGCTTCCACTGAGGCTACATGATATACACACGGTTCAAACTTTAGATTCCCATCCTGCATGCGCGCTGCTTACTTCTTGTCTTTGCCTGGTGCTATCACTTGAAGCAGCATCACCACCATCAGAATTGCGCCGCATATCACCTTGCTTCCACTGAGGCTACATGGTATAGACACAGTTTAGACGTTAGATTCCCATCCTGCATGCGCGCTGCTTACTTCTTGTCTTCGCCTGCATGGTGCTATCACTTGAAGCAGCATCGCCACCATCAGAATTGCGCCGCATATCACCTTGCTTCCACTGAGGCTACATGATATAGACACAGTTTAGACTTTAGATTCCCATCCTGCATGCGCGCTGCTTACTAATACTTCTTGTCTTCGCCTGGTGCTATCACTTGAAGCAGCATCGCCACCATCTATTTCTGAATCGCGCCCCGTATCGGCTCGCTTGCACTGTTCTGACAGAGGCTACATGCATTATATAAACACAATTTAGACTTAGCCAGATTCCCATCCTGCACGCATGCATGCTGCTTACTTCTTGTTCCGAAGAATCACCACCATCTTATATAAGCGCGGCCCAGATATAAGTACAACGCATGCGCATGCTTGTACGGCTTACCTTGAAAAGCGACAACCTCTATAGGGTACGTTTTCCCCTTAACATCACACAATAGCCCAACTCCTGGCCTTAGGTCCTCGGCAGTTATGCACTCCGATTCATCCTCTTTACTGAGGTTGCACACTTTTGTCAGGAACACTTTCCCGGTCTGTGCACACTTCACCTTAATTGGCCCTACAAACGATTGCGATTGAGTAGATCATGCAGTTAGAAAACAGTACAAACACACATACCTGGCATGGGAAATATAATAATTACCAGAAATGCATTAAAACTATTGCGGTAGTGATCTGCACATATACGGCCTATCGTCGCACGCTAGTTCTGTACTATTTTAATACACATGCAGGTATATATACATGCATACATTTACACCATGCATATACAGACATTATTAACATATACTTACGAGTTTGCATCTCTTCACATCCTCCTTCTTGTTCAAGGGCCTTTTGCGTTCTTTTTCCAGTTCTTTTAGGCCTACGTGTGCTTTGCTCAGAATCCGCCATTGTCCTTGAAATGCTGAACACGTGAATCAAAATGCGCATGCGTTATTAGATTATGTTCTGTTTTTTTCAGAATGGAGCGGAGACAATGTATCACCTATCGCAGATATCTAACCGAAAGTGAAAAAGCAATTCCCCGTACTACAGCTTGGCGTCATTTCAAGCATCGTCTATACAGGTTAGAGTCTTTAAGCCATTAATTTCCCCCCTCCTCCCCTCGTTGAAAAGGAGGATGTACGCATGTAGTTGGGCGTCGCCCGACCTTCGCGTATTGTATCAGATGGGTACAAATCCAGGTATATGCTTGATACACGACCTTACGCCAATACGTGAAGGTCGGGCTACGCCCAACTAGTATACGCATGCATGTACATACATGTAAGTACATACATGATGTACATATACATGTAAGTACATGCATGTATATGTATGGCATGCTTGTGATTTATTTATCTGTTTAGATTGGCAGCAAAGAATTCCACTACTAATGGAATCATTGGTAAATGCATTGAATGCATGTAACAGCAATAATCATATGCCATGAAATGTATAATTGGACAGGTGTATCACAAACAGCAAACATTACTGAATCTGACAATGAAGTTACTACTGGTGATGAAAACTCAGGTCTTAGTACAAACACAGAGGAAGTTGAGAGCATGCAAGATCGGTCTGACACAGAAGAGGCTGAAGTAGATCAAATCGAAGAAGTGGAAGTTGTTCCTGAAATAGAACAGGAAATGGAAGATATTTCTGACACAGATAAATCTGCAATAGGTGACACTGAATCTGAATCAGAAAATGATGTATTTCAAGGTAGAGTGTTTGATGGATGTCAACTAGATCCAAATTTTTTACAACCTCTTTATTCGGGAGCAAGCATCAATATTTGCATGACATATTGCATTATAATGCAATATGCTTATAAATACAAACTTTCATACAAAGCTATGGAGGGCCTTATACATCTACTTCACTTGATATGTCCTGTACCAAATGCACTTCCAAAAAGCCTGCACAAACTTAAACAGTTTTTTAAGCAATTCTCTGCAGGTTTTAAAGATCAGAAGATTTGTTCTACATGTTCTATTCCTTTTGAAGACAAATGTACCTGTACTCTACAGTCTGAAAACCCTGGACATTTGATCCATATGTCAATAATGAAATCTTTACAGTCAGTTGTATCACGTGAGTGACAATTTACTATTTACAGTTAGTACTGTGTATGATAACAAGTATGGTCAACTTATAAGTAATAGTGGTGTGCATGCATATGATAGCATAAGCTTATACTAATGTACATGTACTTTTCTGTGTTATTTTAATTTATTTAGGCAATCATCAAGAGCTACAACTTAGTTATAATAACAGAGAATTCAGTGTTGGAAAACTAACAGATGTTTGGTCTGGATCTGTTTTACAATCATCCCTTTCTCAAGACAGTTTTTTTAATGAGTCACCACTTAATCTAGCTGTCACCCTTTGCACTGATGGAATACCAATCTACAAATCCAGTGCAGTCAGTATTTGGCCTGTTCTTTTAATGGTACTGAATCTTCCTCCAATACTACGTCAGAAAGCTGAAAACATAATTTTGTGTGGACTATGGTATGGACCGAACAAGCCGAATGCAAGGCTTTTGCTGGACCCTGTGTTAAAAAATCTGAATAATCTTTATGAAACTGGTTTTATGATGCACAGTTCTAATGGTCAGACACAGTTATGTAAAGTTAAACTAGTTTCTGCTGTCTTTGATCTAATAGCAAGGGCTTTAGTCCTTACAATGAAACAATTCAATGGTGAATATGGTTGCAATGTATGCCTCCACCCTGGTAAACGCCTTGGCAATGGATCCCGTGTATTCCTACCAGGAATTGACTACCCAATGCGAACACATGCTAATATTCTACATGATGCACAATCAGCTGAAATCAGTAAACAATCAGTGAATGGCGTCAAAGGTGTTTCTCCTTTGTCATCATTATTAGATTTAGTTCATGGCATTCCTCTTGACTATATGCATTGTGTACTAGAGGGAGTAGTAAAGAGATTGATGCATTTATGGTTCGATTCCTCTAACCATACTGAACCATTCTACTTGGGTAAATATTTGTCTACGATTGACAAAATTCTGGCAAATCAACGCCCTCCGCATGAGTTCAGTAGGCGACCTCGGTCAATTTCTAAGCATTTACATTACTGGAAGGCATCTGAATTTAAGAACTGGTTACTTTTTTATTCAGTCCCTATCCTTAAAGGTTACTTACCATCACTTTACTATCACCACTATGTCCTACTAGTGACTGCTCTTCATATATTGCTTCAAGAATCTATTTCCATTCAGCAAGTTGAGGCAGCTGAAATGATGCTGAAAGATTTTGTTTCTTTATTACCTGAGCTCTATGGTGAAAAAAATTGCACAGCTAATGCTCACATGCTTTTGCATTTACCCATGTATGTTAGACTGTGGGGACCACTATGGACACACTCAACATTTGCTTTTGAAAGTAAAAATGGTCACTTGAAGAAATTGTCACATGGAAAAAGTTCTTTTTATCAGCAAATGTTTTTTAATATTGATGTTAGTCAAACACTTCAGTTAATCCAACCCATAATTGATGATACAGATTCACCAATGCAAACCATACTGAGAAGTAATCTAGATATAGGTGCACTGCAGGATAAGGTATGTATTGGACAACACACCTATTTCTTAAATGGCCCATCAATTGAAGAACCAAATGCTGATGAGAAAAATGCACTTGATTGCACTGGACGAATAGTTAAGTACAAAAAGTTATTGAAACATGGTGTGCTATACTGTGCATCCACAAAGAAGACTACAAAACGAGACAGCAGTGTTTGTGCCTTCAGAGATCCATCATCCAATACTGTGAAGTTTGGAAAAATACTATCATTTGTGTACACCTCACAACCAATGGTGTTACTAAGTCCCTATCAAGTTACATCTATTTTGAAGGACGCTGGTCCAACGTGCAGAGAGTGCCTTAATGTATACAAAGAAATTGACATTCTGGCAGCTAGCAATTTTGCTGTTAAGGTCGTGAGAGAATCTCTGCATCTCATTGCAGCCCCAATTGATGCAATAACAGCAAAGTCAATGATAATTGTTATTGACAATGCTAACAGATATTTAGTTAGGCAACCAAACATGTTTGAACACAATTAAACTTATCTATTTTATTCAAATACATTGTTCTATGTACTTTCCACTATTTCAGAAATTATATGGCAAGACATAATGCCAAGTGAAAATATTGTGTGACCAGCTAGGACACAATAATACATGGTAAGACATTGCAAGGCTTTCCAAGTCATGATAAAGCTTGAAATGTCTTGTCAAGTCATGGCAAGACTTGACGATATTTTTTCTTAGGGTAAACAGCACACTAAGAATTAAGCCTTAGGCTTCAGTATTAGTAGGTGCTGTAGGCAGTGTACACGCGGCTTCTCTAGTGTTACGGGCATACACCAGTTAGAGCTAGCTGAAAGGATGTATAGTTTGCTTGATGCATGGACTGCACCAATGTGTGCGTGTACCCGTAGGCCGTGCGTACATTGTATGCCAATAGGCACCCAGTCGTTCGTGCCTTTAACTCACCAACCATTTGCATCGAAGACATTCTCCAGACAGTGTGGTTTTGTATAACGTAAGGCGAATGACAATCTCGATCTCGTCCACAACACGTAGCAAGAACGCTAATTGGTGCGCACCGCCCGTATGAATGACCTACGGCGGGTGTATGTTTTCTTTTACGAAGAGGTAGTAATACGGCAGCCGCAGGTACGGTAGTATCTATGATTTCACAAGGATAGCTTAGAAGACTGAATTAAAAAAAAACAATTAAAAATTAAGCAATTCGAGGAGGTGGGGCTCAGTGGCACGTGATAATGTGCAAGTTGAAGGGGGTGGAGCTAATATGGTCCGCTAATGGTTGCGTCACTAGTCTCGGAACGGGACCTGCGTATGTAATGAAGTGTAACAAGTGCGCATGCGTAACCGTGGTGAAATAGTTGTTGCCTCTTACTTTCAGTTTAAAAGGTGATAAAAATATAATCATTTTGCTTTTGGCTTCGAAACGTGTGTCTGAACATGGTTTCACTTTTAAAGTTGTTAATTTGTTGTGTTTATTAAAGTTAATTAAGCATCGTTAATAACTTGTAAATAAAATGATGTAAACACAAGTTGTTAGTTTCTAAATATTAGATTTTTTTCATACTCCTATCAAAAGTTATTCCCGTTCAAAAGCATTGCGTTCTTTCATGGACACCTGGTATAAGAATGATCACTAATGCTCTTACACAGAATAAGGTAACAGGTGTTGTTTACAAAAGTGGTTAAATTGTGGTCAGTTCATGACTTATGAAGCAGTATCCTTAGAATAAGTTTTACTGGTACAATTTCTCTCCCTCCCCCCCCCCCCCCCCCCCCCCCCAAGAAACGGTGGTGTGATAAATTGGTATAGAACAAGTCTTGCCATGTGCAGTTCCTATCAAAATTGCTTATTACAGGTCGCTGTATAAACATTGCACGTCCAATTACACTTTTATTAGACAACGTAGCCAAGCATATCATGTTCATTGCTCTCAATTGCACTGCATGTGTTTGGAGAAGCAACGTAGCCTTGGATGTCAGCACCATACACTGGCAGCATTGTCATCCCATCAGAATATGGTGATGTGTCCTCGACATCCACAGTTACTGGTACCTCTGGATCACTACACATTGGTGTGCCTATCTTCAACATGCCATTTGCCTGCTCAGTTACAATGACTGAAGAGTTTGCCTTTTCGTGATGTGCTTCCATATGTGTGGTGCAGTTTGTGTGTTCACTCAGATAATTTTCACTGCAAATGGTTGATCTGATCTCAGAAATTCCAATGTAACCCATAGCAACCTTATGTTCACAACTGAAGGGCAATTCAGAATCAGTTTTGCAGCCCTCACATGTATCGTCTCTTACAACGACGTGCTTAGAGTCAATGTAACCAAATCCAATATTGCATTGCGCTGGGCTGTAGTCTGATGTATTGCTTCCAAGTGTGCCACGTGATGGAGTTATGTCAGCACCAAACAATTCTGTATTGGAACCACCAAATTTGATTGTAAGTTTTCCTAACGTGGCAGACATAGGTTCAATCAGTTCATCTGCATTGCTGTGCCACACTGTACCTCCCTCCAAAGGATAGCCTGGCTCATCAGTCATGATGTCTGGGGTGTTTTCTGATGGGTCCATTGACATGGCACTGGATTGGCAATTTGTGGTGCAAGCCGACTCATCTGCCAGCTTATTTTCACTGCAAACACCTGAGCTGATCTCAGGAATTGCAGTGCAAACTAAAGCAACGCTCTGGTCACTGCTGTAACTTAATGGCCATTCTGTGTCCATTGTGGGGTCTATGCGTGCATAACTTTGATCGTGAGTCACTTGCTTAGAGTCAATGTAACCTGACACGAGTGAGCATGGTTGTTTGCTGTGGTCAGTGCAGTCAAATGTGTTGGCTTCAGTGTTCAGGATTGTCCCACACACTTGTGAAGAAGCAATGTAGCCTTGCATTTCAGCACCCTGCAACCCAGATCTTATATCTGAATCACAGGTCTTGATTGTGCAGTACCCAGCCCTGATAACAGGAGGCACACCACTCTGCCTCAATGTACCTTTCTTCAATAGGCTGCTTGGCTCTGCAGTCACAATGACCGCAGTGTCTTCAGGTGGGTCTATTGGCACGGTATTGCCTTGAACACCAGATTCAAATTTCATAGAACATGCATACTCTTTATGCACGTGAGGGTCACTGCAATTAGCTGATCTGACATCAGGAATTGCAATGTACCCAAGAGCAACCTGCTCACTGCTGGTGGGTACTGCAGCAGTGCTGTAGTCCAGACATGCAGTACTGCTGTCTCCTGCATGGTGCGCTAAGTCCCCCGTCTCATCTATTGTAGTATCAACTTGTGCAGGTGCTTCCAACATATCTAGATGTGAAGTAATGGACAAAATGCTTAACATTTTCCACATGGTGGTGTGATCCTTAATCTGAAACAGAATTAGTCAATTATGAAACAAATGTGTATCACAAAAAAATGCATTATTGATTCAATAGATTATCTTTGGACACAGCTGAATCAACATTTCCTTCAGTGAATTCCATTTCAGTTCAAGTATTGTGGTACTCATGTATGTACCAACTAATAATGTGTGTTGGAATGTACATGTTATGACATGTAACAAAATTCAACTTTTATAGATGGAAGGGCCAATTTAACTAGATGAACCAGTTAACACACCTGTTAACACACATTATTAGATGGAACAGTTAAATGCACATGATTAGATGGACCAGTTAAACGCACATGATTAGATGGACAAGTTAACACAGAACAGTTAACACACACCAGTTAACATACACATTTATGAAAAGTTGGTTAACACACATCATTGGATGGACCGGTTCACACATATCAATTAATTGGAAGAGCTACATTATTAGATGGACCAGTTGCAGTTAACACATATGGAAGAGCTAGTTAACACACATACATCATTAGATGGAAGAGCTAGTTAACACACATACATCATTAGATGGAAGAGCTAGTTAACACACGTACATCATTAGATGGAAGAGCTAGTTAACACTCTACTTACCATTCTTTCTAGTGACGCAATTTCCTGCTTATCAATGTTAGCAAAATACCTGAATGGAAAAATGATCATAATTGCTGCATTTAACCATTTAGTATTCTGGGATGTAAATAACAGTGACTTGTTGGCCTTCAAATATTTCCATTATATGTCAACATGTATATATACAATTATGATTATAATTATATATAGTTTCAAAGTTCAATATACATCATGAAAAAATAAAAATACATAATTAGAATTAATCAATTCATTAAATAAATACATGCACAAGTTTCGTGAAGTATTTACAATGAGCAAAAATCTCCTTACAGCTTATAACATATGATTTGAACCGATAGTGATTCACATGTAGAGAGAGAGAGAGAGAGACCCAAACAGATGCTTACCCATCATGGGCAAAATGTTAACCATTATTTCTTCTTGTTACTATATTTTGAATATTGGTCAAGATTAATTAAGTCTGTGATGTTTGCTCTCACCAAGGTTAGATTGAGCCTGCCATAGAGTTCTGCTAGCTAGCTAGCACCACTGACTGTTGCCTGCATGCATTGTGTTAATAATTCCATTACACTTGGCATGTGATGTTTAATTTTGCACCATAATATACTTTTCCGTGGAGAAATGACACCATATGAAGTGACAGATATAATTTTCCTTTTGGAAGATATATTAGCCTTCTCTATGGAGTCATTATTAAAAATAAGATTAAAACCATAAGCCTGGTTTTGTCAGTCAATGTAAAAATAATATGCAAACCTACCTTTGAATCCCAAGTAACACAACACAGATAATGATAATCACGATTGGTGCAGTAGTAACAAGTGGTGCAATTATCGCAGTAACTGTATGAGAACAGTTATACATAATGTGTTAGTGTCTGGTCAATGTGTTGTACAAGAATGTATGCAATTATTTAAATATATTTATATACAGTGCAATGAAAAATCGCATCTTTCAAAATGCATAACTGATGAATCTCATAAGCAATACCATTAGTTATTTCATGTATCAATTCATGTGCAGCAAATAATAGTTATACCTAACGCATACATCATCACCACTTGTGATCAGCAGCAAGCAGGATGGACAACCACCTGAACAGCTTTGTGCACACACGCACATGTGCTAGTGTACACCTTAACAGCTTATCTGCAGAAGCGCACAAATGACCCAAAGTGCAGTGCCTTGGGCTGACGCTGCATAACTAACTGGTTGCAGCTAGAGTCCTACGGTGTATGGGCAAAGGAAGCTATGCAATCATTCCAAACGCTCACAACACCAGGCATAAAAGACATGGTCTGGAAGGCAGGGTCGACCTGCACTAGATGAGGGCAAATGCAACAGCAATGGGCCTCTCCACCTCAAAGCTTTACGTTTAATTTGGTCATGTTCATACAACTATCATCATGTTCTCAATATTTTGTCATACTTAGTATCCATTTTATCTCTGCCATAGGGCTTGCAAGGAATAATGAGAAGAGGTGTTAGAGCAATTGTGGCACCTTTTCATCATCTTGTAGTGCCATAAGCTTCAAAGTAAAATATTTCTTCTTAGGACTACTAAATTCAACTTGGAGCATTAGACACAAAGGAGTATAATTTTTATAAAGGTGAGTGATAATAATATATTATTGTCATAGAGATTATTTAGGGTACAATTGAAAATGGGAGTACATTTACCTAGTAATTCTTTTTAAACAGTGATGATTACCTTGAGTTGATGTTGATGTGATTGTATCCATACGCCGTTCTACACAGGATAGAATATGTAGGATGCAATTCAAAACATGTTTTATAACAAGTAAAATATAATATCATTCATAAATTTATACCTTATCATACAAAATTATTCACACTATACAACACACTAAATAATAACTACTTGTCACATATCAGTTTCACTGCCTCCAGAGAGAGCCTCACGAGTAGAGCTCTTGAATTGCAGCATACCAGGGTCATGTAGAGGTGACCATATAGGCGCCATGGCAACCACCTTTGATTTAATACCCTACACACCTGCCTCTTCACACCACCTACAAACCACCTACACACTGACCTATACACCACATATCCACATAACAAAAATGGCAGCACCCCAGCATAGGCATCTGCTCATTTATTTCCGGGGGTGGGCAACGTAGAACCGGGGGGGGGGACCTCCTCCGCAAAGCGTTGAAGCTCTCGGTGCAGTGAAATATTTATGCATGAAAGCCTCATGTTCTCGTACAGTTTCAGAACAAAATCTGTGCTTCTGACAGCACCCCCCCCCCCCCACCCCCACCCCAGCAAGCTGAGCAAAGTAGCTCCCCGTGCATGGGGGTCTGTGGCAGAGCCCCAGATGCTTTGCAGTTTTTAAGCCACAAAATATAGCATTATATAAAACAGAAAGGATCGCAAATACAAATAGAATTACTTGCTTTCAGACTTTCCTGTAGTCTTGCAAGCCATCATTTTTGAACGGCATAACCCCTCAACGATCGATCACAATGGATTGGGGGACTGCTTCGTAAAAACCGTTATCAGTGGCATAGGAAAAGGGGGGGGCAGAGGGGGCAACTGTCCCCTCACTTTTTAAAGTGAGGGGGGGGGGGGGGGATGCCCCCTCACTTTTAAAAGTGAGGGGGGGCCATGCCCCCCCACTTTTACACCAGCGATACTACAAATAAATGTAATGATTTGCACTGATTCTAGTGTTACTTATATGAATATTAATGAGTTGGGGTACGCAAAGGGAGGACAAATTGTCCCCCTTTGCCCCATCGAGCAGACGCCTATGACCCCTGAATCGAAATATAATTGTACAAACATAACTACAGCCACCCAACATGTGGTACTAGTGTACATGCACACACATGTGTTAGTGGTACTAGTGTACATGCACACATGTATTAGTGGTACTAGTGTACAAGCACAAACATGTGTTAGTGGTACTAGTGTACATGCGTGTTAGTGGTACTAGTGTACAAGCACACACATGTGTTAGTGGTACTAGTGTACATGCACACACATGTGCTAGTGGTACTAGTGTACATGCACACACATGTGTTAGTGGTACACTATGTGTTAGTGGTACAAGTGTACATACACACACATGTGTTAGTGGTACTAGTGTACATGCACACACATGTGTTAGTGGTACTAGTGTACATGCATACACATGTGTTAGTGGTACTAGTGTACATGCACACACATGTGTTAGTGGTACTAGTGTACATGCACACACATGTGTTAGTGGTACTAGTGTACATGCACACACATGTTAGTGGTACTAGTGTACAAGCACACACATGTGTTAGTGGTATTAGTGTACAAGCACACACATGTGTTAGTGGTACTAGTGTACATGCACACACGTGTTAGTGGTACTAGTGTACATGCACACACATGTGCAAGCACACAGATGTTCACAGCACACTCACTCTCACCTTGAACTGTGAGGTTCAGCTGTCTGGTATCATTGCCTAGGGAGTTAGTAGCAATGCACACATACACACCAGTATCATTGGGCATAGGTGACTGAAGTGTGAAGGTGATGGATGTGGAGGTGGTGGTGGTAAGGTTAACAGCTGTACCATTGGACAGTACCCTCTGTAGGGTCAGTGTGGGGATGGGCTGGGTACCAGAGATCACACTGCACTTGATGGTGTAGGGGTGTGAAGCTGTGGTGTTAACTGTTGCCATGACACCATCATCACCAGGGAAACCAACAATCTGTGCAGGGGCTGGTGTAGAGATACAAAAGTGGTTAGTGATGGTGTGGTTGGTGATGGTACACATGTACTAGTGTACATGCACACACATGTGTTAGTGGTACTAGTGTACATGCACACACATGTGTTAGTGGTACTAGTGTACATGCACACACATGTGTTAGTGGTATTAGTGTACATGCACACACATGTGTTAGTGGTACTAGTGTACATGCACACACATGTGTTAGTGGTATTAGTGTACAAGCACACATGTGTTAGGGGTACTAGTGTACAAGCACATACATGTGTTAGTGGTACTAGTGTACATGCACACATGTGTTAGTGGTACTAGTGTACATGCACACACATGTGTTAGTGGTACTAGTGTACAAGCACATACATGTGTTAGTGGTACTAGTGTACATGCACACATGTGTTAGTGGTACTAGTGTACATGCACACACATGTGTTAGTGGTACTAGTGTACAAGCACACACATGTGTTAGTGGTACTAGTGCACATGCACACACATGTGTTAGTGGTACTAGTGTACATGCACACATGTATTAGTGGTACTAGTGTACATGCACACACATGTGTTAGTGGTACTAGTGTACATGCACACACATGTGTTAGTGGTATTAGTGTACATGCACACACATGTGTTGGTGGTACTAGTGTACATGCACACACATGTGTTAGTGGTACTAGTGTACAAGCACACACATGTGTTAGTGGTACTAGTGTACATGCACACACATGTGTTAGTGGTACTAGTGTACATGCACACACATGTGTTAGTGGTACTAGTGTACATACACACACATGTGTTAGTGGTACTAGTGTACAAGCACACACATGTGTTAGTGGTACTAGTGTACATGCACACACATGTGTTAGTGGTACTAGTGTACATACACACACATGTGTTAGTGGTACTAGTGTAGATGCACACACATGTGTTAGTGGTACTAGTGTGTACATGCACACACATGTGTTAGTGGTACTAGTGCACAAGCACACACATGTGTTAGTGGTACTAGTGTACATGCACACACACGTGTTAGTGGTACTAGTGTACATGCACACACATGTGTTAGTGGTACTAGTGTACATGCACACACATGTGTTAGTGGTACTAGTGTACATGCACACACATGTGTTAGTGGTACTAGTGTACATGTAAACACACAGGTACTAGTGTACATACACACACATGTGTTAGTGGTACTAGTGTACATGCACATACATGTGTTAGTGCTACAAGTGTACATGCACACACATGTGTTAGTGGTACTAGTGTACATACACACACATGTGTTAGTGGTACTAGTGTACAAGCGCACATGTGTTAGTGGTACTAGTGTAGGTGCACACACATGTATTTGTGGTACTAGTGTACATGCACACACATGTGTTAGTGGTACTAGTGTACATGCACGCACATGTGTTAGTGGTACTAGTGTACATGCACACACATGTGTTAGTGGTACTAGTGTACATGCACACACATGTGTTAGTGGTACTAGTGTACATGCACACACATGTGTTAGTGGTACTAGTGTACATGTAAACACACAGGTACTAGTGTACATACACACACATGTGTTAGTGGTACTAGTGTACATGCACATACATGTGTTAGTGGTACTAGTGTACATGTAAACACACAGGTACTAGTGTACATACACACACATGTGTTAGTGGTACTAGTGTACATGCACATACATGTGTTAGTGCTACAAGTGTACATGCACACACATGTGTTAGTGGTACTAGTGCACATGCACACACACGTGTTAGTGGTACTAGTGTACATGCACACACATGTGTTAGTGGTACTAGTGTACATGCACACACATATGTTAGTGGTACTAGTGTACATGTAAACACACAGGTACTAGTGTACATACACACACATGTGTTAGTGGTACTAGTGTACATGCACATACATGTGTTAGTGCTACAAGTGTACATGCACACACATGTGTTAGTGGTACTAGTGTAGATACACACATGTGCTAGGGGTACTAGTGTACATGCACACATGTATTAGTGGTACTAGTGTACATGCACACACATGTGTTAGTGGTACTAGTGCACATGCACACACACGTGTTAGTGGTACTAGTGTACATGCACACACATGTGTTAGTGGTACTAGTGTACATGCACACACATGTGTTAGTGGTACTAGTGTACATGTAAACACACAGGTACTAGTGTACATACACACACATGTGTTAGTGGTACTAGTGTACATGCACATACATGTGTTAGTGCTACAAGTGTACATGCACACACATGTGTTAGTGGTACTAGTGTACATACACACACATGTGTTAGTGGTACTAGTGCACATGCACACACACGTGTTAGTGGTACTAGTGTACATGCACACACATGTGCTAGTGGTACTAGTGTACATGCACACATGTGTTAGTGGTACTAGTGCACATGCACACACACGTGTTAGTGGTACTAGTGTACATGCACACACATGTGTTAGTGGTACTAGTGTACATGCACACACATGTGCTAGTGGTACTAGTGTACATGCACACATGTGTTAGTGGTACTAGTGTACATGCACACACATGTGTTAGTGGTACTAGTGCACATGCACACACACGTGTTAGTGGTACTAGTGTACATGCACACACATGTGTTAGTGGTACTAGTGTACATGCACACACATGTGTTAGTGGTACTAGTGTACAAGCACACATGTGTTAGTGGTACTAGTGTACATGCACACATGTATTAGTGGTACTAGTGTACAAGCACACACATATGTTAGTGGTACTAGTGTACATGCACAGACATGCGTTAGTGGTACTAGTGTACAAGCACACATGTGTTAGTGGTACTAGTGTACAAGCACACATGTGTTTGTGGTACTAGTGTAGATACACACACATGTGTTAGTGGTACTAGTGTACATGCACACATGTGTTAGTGGTACTAGTGTACATGCACACACATGTGTTAGTGGTACTAGTGTACATGCGCACACACGTGTTAGTGGTGCTTGTGTACATGCACACACATGTGTTAGTGGTACTAGTGTACATGCACACACATGTGTTAGTGGTACTAGTGTACATGTTCACACATATGTTAGTGGTACTAGGTTACATGTGCACACACATGTGTTAGTGGTACTAGTGTACATGCACGCACATGTGCTAGTGGTACTAATAAAACCAACTACTAGTGTACATGCACGCACATGTGCTAGTGGTACTAATAAAACCAACTACTAGTGTACATGCACGCACATGTGCTAGTGGTACTAATAAACCAACTTAACGTCAGCTGAGAAGGAATAATCACTTTCTCGTTCGGCGTCAACTACATTGTTAATAGGACCTAACTAGTTTTTGCAGAAGTCAATTAACTGAATCAGCACAATAAAAAGATTTCAACCCAAACAGCTACCCTTCTGGTTCTCATTAGCCATTGATGTGGCTTATTGAGCCGAACCTTTTGACCAGAAACCATGAAATATAACATTTCTAGAAGTCTGTAAGGAAGTACGTAAGCACAGTAAACAGGTACCGGACGCTATGTAAGAACCTTTTTATTGTCACACACCATGCATATAATAATCCACCTTGTGGGTTTGTGATAAGAAGGTGGACGATTTACGTAATAAAGAGGTATGTCATGAATTTACTAAATGTACATGTAGGTCCGAGTTCATTATTATATGATTCCCATAATACGTTTTGTTTGCAAACTTTATAATTTTCACCCACAATTACCAGGTATTGTGTATAGATAACAGGTATTGTGCACATGTATTATGCAGGTATTGTGCACATGCATTATGCAGGTATTGATGTTAAAATGATACCAGGTATTCATGTAGATGAAGTATATACATGTAAAATGCCACAATCCTATGTTTGCAATTATATTTGGAGGACATATTTATATCTTGTAGGTATGTCGTGATGATACCTGAACTAAGGAAATGTGAAGTATGTGATAACTGCGTGGGAGATTTGAAGCTGCCAGTTTCAGTTTGAGGCAAAACCACTAATGGAAAAATGAGGACTATATTAGAGAATATATCATATACCTGAGCCACTTCAAAAGATAAACTCACTTTTTATTATCAAGTAGATAACATATGAAGATATATTTATCGTATCAATTAACATTTCAACATGTTACAAATTGCACCAGTTGTACATTTGGTGTGAGTGTGGTCTATGGAATACCTAGGTGAGTGTAATGATGTGGGACCTCAGCAAGGGAACAAATAAAGAAATAATATCACTGTCTTTGAAGACCAAAGCTATCATCAGTAGGAATTTTTCTAAGGTCAAATCATTTATGCTGTCAATCACTAATTGTAACATGCATGGATTGAACGTAATAAATGTATGATGATAGAGAAATCATTGATCCCTATATAACTATAATACTTCTGCGGCAGGAGCACTAATCATGCTTATAAAGATTAATAAACTCATGTACGTATAGCAACTAGCTAATCAACTGGGTGACATGTTCACAGAGTCCTTTTGGGACTGTTGTACATGTACACACTTAGCCATCTCTCTTACCTGTGTAGGCAATTGATGCTGTCAGGGAACTGTTGTACATTTTATTGCCACATTCAAGTTTGGGGTTCGTCTTTGGGTCTCCAAAAAATGCACTTGTATTGGTAACTATCAAAGTCCCTTCTGCGTTGACATTATGTGCATCTTCCTTGCCATTCACCAGCCACACATCAGGTATGTTTTGTCCAGGCAAAATGCAGCGAAAGCAGGCAGTACTGTTAGGTGCAATATACACCATGTTTGATGTGATATTGTAGTAGTGACCAGTGCAGTAGGTATCTAAAACAGTAATCATTAAAAGATGCTTTAAAAGTATTCTTTGCACTCACCAAACCGAAATTCCACTTTGGAAGTCGCAATGGGGATGCGACTATTATCGTAGGCTGTAACACAAACCTCACAGGATGTTTGTGATGTACATTTTCTGATACTGATAATGTTGTAACTTGATACCGGAGGTAATTTGTTGTAAAGGCACTGGCAAAATCGATAAATCCACAGTGAAGTAATATTATTGGGATGTGGTGGCTTACAAACCGGCTGCAATGCATACATAATTAATCACTATACTGTGACTAGTCTTACTGTACAGAGCCCAGCTGGTAGTGTATTATACCTTGCAGTGGATCAATGGAGGGAGCTGCCTTTTTACAGCTGCCATCCCAAATAGCTATTTGTTCCTCATACACCATGCTCAATGGTGATTGAATAACATTCTCTGAGAATGTAGAATTTGAAGCAATGGTGGTGTAAAAAGGTTAAGGTAGTTTTGTACAAGGTCGTTTGTAATAATGTGTGAAGAATTATAATTATATTTGTAATAAATAAATATAGCTTAGCTAGCAGGCCAGCTGGATAGCCCGAGCATTGTCCTGCATTAAGGTCAGGCTTAGTCTACTATACATGTCCTGCGTCACTCCGGATTTATTTCAAATAACGCACCAAAAATGCACTTGTTATTAAGTCCACACAACACCAAGACCCCTACCTAGGATGGCTTGGGCAATGGACCTTGTCCAGGTGAGGTTCATCTTGCTGCAAGCGTCATGGGTGACCTTGCTCCCACAAGCGCAAAGGTGTTGACTGTAGGTGTCAACTGCTAAGGGTAGGATCCTACAACTATAACAGTCCTACATTTGCAAATAGGCTTCTTCATTTGCAAATTCAGGACTGTGAGTGTAGGATCCTACCAAATTTCACTTTAACATACTGTACCTTGTTTCCTTGCTTTTTGCACCACCAATCCTACATCCCACCAATCACTTTCTCGATAGAGAAGTTTTTGATTTACTTGTAGTAATAATATAGTGCATGTGGATGAGCTGTGTAAGTTGTATCATTCCCTTTTTGCTGTGCGCAATATTTTTCAATATCATAGGATCTAGTTATGTGCTTTAAAATAGTGAAAAAACTTGTTGACCTTGATGCATCAGATTTTTTCCACATAAACTTGTCACCTTATACAACAAGAGGGAACTCCATCAAACTTAGTCCTCTAACAACACCACATCACAATTACCGTGCAAATTTCTTTTCAGTTAGAATCATACCGATTTGGAACTCACTGCCTGACACTGTTGTTAAATCATCCTCAGAAAGAACGTTTAGGTTAATGCTGAACAATGTTGATTTATCTATTTTTTGTAAATGCTACGCATTTTAGGGGCAGTATACAAGTGCATATCTAATATATGCCATTACTTGCCTATGTGTATATCACATGCACATGAAATTATTATTATTATTATTATTATAGAGGTCTTTCCATAGGGTGTGGCAATGCAAAACAGTAGTGTATCATAACGGAATCATAATGGAAACATACATGTATGCTATACCTAACGATGACATCATTGGGTGGCAAAATCTAATATCTATGGCAAACTGAGAAACGCAAAAACAACATAAGTTATAAACCACTCGCCATGCACTGCTTCTGTAGAGTATAATATGCTACCTAAAATTATACCCTGGCTGACGACCAGGCTCGGGCCTCCAATTAATGGCAAGCTAGCGAATGATCGAACGCCTTTTCAAATTTGCATGCACATGCACATATCTACATCACTACATGCACACAATAGCCCGCGGCCCTGCTGTGGCCGCTCGGCCACATAGGATCCGAAAATATAGCAATGAGTACAATGAAACACTTACATTACCACCCGGACATGTTGACGGATTCATACAACTAGCGGAGATCTCGATTTCCTGTACATTTTGGAAGTTCCAATTCAGTTGTATGGCCGAGGATTGTAGTGTTACAGTGGCGTCTGCAATAAATAAATGCAGATTCCGATACGTAGGAGCTAGAACATTTTTCTTGTGTAAACACAACAGGACGTATGTAAAAGTATACGTGCAAATATGGGTAAGCCAACCAGAAAGTGAACGTGCAAGCATTTATTTTAATGTAGCAAGCTATACGTGTACTTAGTAGTCTGACGTAGCTAGCTATACACCCTCGTGCTTTGCGGAGGCGCGAGGGTGTGCATGTGGCTACGTCAGACCAAGCATGTTCAGCATGGTTTTTAAAGACATTGTAGTACATGTACGCGGCAACGATCACGTCGTGAACATTCGCGCTTGCATGAACAAAATCTATAGCATCTTTAAAAAAGAAGAAGTTCATTGTTGATTGATGCAATGGTAACAAACATGTCTATATAGAATAACTTGTAGGGCGTAGTCCAACCTTCGCGTTTTAGCGGAATCAAGCCATGTACATGAGCTATTTATTACCTACGTGGGTTTTATCACGCCCACATGCAGATGGCATCTTGCATGGACCGCCAAAATGCAAAGACGCCCAACGATTGAAGCTCGTGGTTTCTACGGAATACCAATTAACTGCCTATTATGAATATACTGTGGTACATGTAGTTATTTAGGCCAACACAACAACAAAAATATATTCATACAGTGTATATATATAGGTCCAGAGATGACATGCACGTGCACACTGTGGATCGCTACTATAGTATAGATATTAAAGTAACTTTAATATCTATGCTACTAGTATGAAAGGCGCATTTCCATTTTGTATCAGTGCTAAAATACATCATCATGCTGTATCAGCGCACTGTGCCTACAATTGCAGCCGAAGTAGATGAAAGGCGCATTTCCCGTTTGTATTTACAGTACATCCACATGCATGCACTCATGCCGCGTTGTATATATGCGATCGTGCATGTACAAAATGAACGCACTGTACCTACAATCATTAGTGGAGCCTTCGCAGGCGAAGACAAATGGCACCATCAGAAAGGCGACAAGGAGATCGAAACCCAAAGCCATCGTCTTAATCTTAACGAATATAGGGTCTATACTGACGTATATTACGGTATTTATACTTTATTTGGAAGGGAAAAACATTGCGGTACATGTACGTGCATCTGCATGTAACGAGATATTTCCTTTCGCCTAACGGGCTGATATATAATTATCATGTTACATGTTTGCGGTTACGCCTGCCTGCCCGGTAGCGTACGACATCATACCTCAGACTCGGAGGGCATGCATATGCATATTTGGATGTTCTACCCAACTTACAGGCATCCTCGCTTGCAAATATGAATCAAGGTGTGTCTCCACGAGACACTATAGCCAGCCCAGGGTACTCAGTCGGTGTATATATGCATGCATATACATTAATGTTATATTAATACATAAAATACAAAGGAATAAAAAACATACTCAGGCACATGCACACACGTACAGTAATAGCACATACAAATTCTATTCATAAGCTGATGTGGGTAGCTCAGCCCCATCATCCATGTGAACTGCACTCCTCCATTTCACTCTGCTTCATCTTATGCACAGATTTGTAGCTCTTAGTATAGCAAATGCCAACGTCGCCCTTACCCATCCGGTCACTTCACTTAGTGGTTTTCCCACTTCAATGCTATTTTTGTTGCTAAAAGCTTCATCGCAGAGTTAGTTTCACGAGCAAAGACATCATCAATTGAGGTGACAAAAGGGGTGAAAGATGCATGTCTAGCCTCAACAGCATCCAGGTATTTCTTCAGTTGTCTTCTCATTCTCAGCTGATGGGAGAACAGAATCAACAGTGCGGCTAGTATATGACTCCATGCATGACATGAATATCAAGTAATGCCTCAGTCTGGGCAGCCCACAATCCTGTCACACCAAGATCAGCTACCAAGGCAGCTAGGAAGACATCTCACATGCAGGATCAGCGTCTCTCACAATTGGTTCTCTAGCTTAAATAAATAATTATATGCGTGCCGATAAACGGCATTAATTCAGACCCTTTTACTGAAAACACGTGATTCAGTATGCATGCATATTTCATGTGACGTGTTCAGTTAATGACTTCATGCTAGTTATACGTTAATGAATTCATCCGCGGTGCTTAACGAGGCGCCGGCTATTCCACGGCGGATACGATCTGATGTACTTCTTATGCTATATAGCTATACTCCCCATGCAGTTCATATCTATGACGACCACACACACAGCGCGTTGACCAGCGAACTATAAATACATGTTACATCATAGATGCTATATCTATGGTTACATGTATCACGCAGCCCCTCATTGCAGATATGTGCATATATAGCTCCGCGATGGATACGATGCTAGCTCTCCCTAACTCTCCCTTCTCCGGCATGTGCATCAGAGTGCATCTTGGGGTCTACAGCTGTTCTGGTTTGGTGTCCCTCCAAATAAGGCCATGCAGCATTACTGGGGCTACTACGAGTAACCCTCACATATTGGCCTGCACACATGCATGAAATCTTTTCCAGCAAGTAATGACTGGCAATGGAGACATGGCATGGCTTGCTCCAGCAGCCCCCCTATAGAGCATGGCTTGCTTACCCAGCTTGTTGCTTTAAGGATATCAGCCATCTTATGATGCCAATCAGTTAGTTATAAGTACTAGCTAGTAAAGCAAGCAGGTCCACTCTTTGTTAGGATCTGGTGCATGGTGTACGGTATGAAGTGACTTCTGCTTATACGGCATCTATTGACCATACCAGATGGCGTTTAGCGTCCCTAACATCAAAATAAATCAAACCCTTCTCTATCGAGAAAGTGATTGGTGGTATGTAGGATTGGTGGTATGTAGGATTGGTGGTGCAAAAAGCAAGGAAACAAGGTACAGTATGTTAAAGTGAGGTTTGGTAGGATTCTTGGCACTTATGCAGTTCCCCCCCCCCCCCCCCCCCCCCCCCCACACACACACTTTAATATTACGTTTACGTAATGTTTGTATGTTTATAATGATATTAACCACCTGCTGGCTGTTGCTACATGTACTGTTTCTGTCCCTCCGCTTCTTCCTACTGTCGTTGTTGTTAGTTGTGTAGTTAGTTTTAAAGTTGCTTTTATGTCCAGTAGACCGTCGTGGATGCCGCTACGCTTTCTGCCGATAATTCGCCAACATATATGCACCGGGAACTACTATAATATCGGTCGGACCTTTGGGCGGCATACAACAAGCTAGGAACACAACGATACCAGCATCTTACCGTTAGCCATTATTACATACAATGCAACTTTCGTCAACTTTAAGTAACAGAGTTCTTTACAGGAGGGGAGGGTTCCCCTCCCTCACCCTCCCCTTTTTATTTCATTTCATGGTGTGTTGGTTACGTCCGTTATTTAGTAAAAAGAAAGTGGGGAGGGTGAGGGAGGGGGTACCCCTCCCTCTTACATAAAGAGTCAAATTACACTATAGTCCCACATGCATTACGTAAACGCAATAATTAAAGTGTGTGTGTGTGTGGGGGGGGGGGGGGGGGGGGAACTGCATAAGCTATAACAGTCCTACATTTGCAAATAGGCTTACACGATTCCCAGAAGGTGTCCCGCAAAGAATTGTGCCTGATGATTGAGTCGCCTGGCCCTCCACTTTTACAAGTACGAGCTAGTCACACAAGAAACGAATAATAATGAGATTCATAGTTATTTTTATGAGCATGTTTTACAATTGTACAAACAGTTCAGGGCTGGCCACATGTTCACATAAATGACTTTTTAGTTTACCGAATTTGCAAATAGGCTTCTTCATTTGCAAATTCAGGACTGTGAGTTGTAGGATCCTACCAAGCCTCACTTTAACATACTGTACCTTGTTTCCTTCCTTTTTGCACCACCAATCCTACATACCACCAATCACTTTCTCGATGGAGAAGTTTTTTGATTTACTTGTGTATATACCCGGGTGTCCACGAAAGAACGCAACGCTTTTAAAAGAATATAATTCCTTAATGGGGTTATCACTCTAAATGAATTTATGAATATACAGTGAGTAAGGTAGGCAAATATGAACTGCATTATTAAAATTGGATTACCATTAATAATTTGAAAGATACCTTGCAATTAATTAATGTAACACAATAATGTACGACAACTTTTTAATAAGTGTGAGATTTATAAACTGCACATAAACTTTGATGGAAGTTTGAAAAAGTATGAAACTTCATTGGCGTTTTACTAGTTAATTTCAAAACAAAGCATCAAAACTTGAAAATGCTAAAAGACCACTACAATTTTAATGAACTTTGAGTTTTAATAACACACCACTACATAATTCAATACAAAATAAAATGGTGTTTCTTGCTTCATTTAATAATTGAATAATTAGTGGTTGTGATTAAAATTGGTTAAACCTTAGCAGCTTTAACCTTAATAATTTATAAGCAAATTATGGTCTTAAATGATAATAACTCACTATTGTACTCAGTAACTTGAAATCAATGCTGGTCCACTGCATATTCAAATATTCCATTACTTATTAACGGTTATTAAAATCAATTATTTCTAACCTTATTCTTGAATAATTTTGATAATCGAGGGTTTTGAATATTTTGATAATCAAGGGTTTTGATTTAATTACTTAACCGCTTAGAATAATTTAAATCTAATTGAACTTGTAGTACTTGCCTAAGTACTGTAACATATGTTCAAAAAATTAAATGGTTAGTTAACTGTAATCCTGAGCTATAGTGATTTCAAAGCGTTGCGTTCATTTGTGGACACCTGGTATATATATCTCAGCTTGAATTCCATGTCTTCAAGATAAAATTATTTGTTTATTGCTAACTCAATGAATGCAATAGTCATTATTATTATGCACTCATCCTCCCTTCATCCCTCCCTTCCTCCAACCTCACCCCTCCCTTCCTCCAACCTCACCCCTCCCTTCCTCCAACCTCACCCCTCCCTTCCTCCAACCTCACCCCTCCCTTCCTCCAACCTCACCCCTCCCTCCAACCTCACCCCTCTCTTCCTCCAACCTCACCCCTCCCTTCCTCTAACCTCACCCCTCCCTTCCTCCAACCTCACCCCTCCCTTCCCAGGATCTGGAGGATGGTGGGTCATCGTCATGTTATGTCCTCTGACAGAGGAAGGTCATGGATCCTCTTACTGCTACTGGCCTACAGAGGAAGGAGCAGCTGTCTTCTGTCATGAGGATATTCACCATCAGGAAAAAAAATGTCTGTTTTAAATTGCCAGCTTAAAATTGACACTGGTGTTTGGTTTTCTGTTTCTGAGTTGAATTTAGTAAGATAGAAAGGTAGCTATAGATGCCAGCTGTGCATGCATAAGAATGATCCCTAACGCTCTTATGCAGAATAAGGTAACAGTTGTTGTTTACAAAAGTGGTTAAATTGTGGTCAGTTCATAAATAAGTTTTACTGGAACATCCCCCCCCCCCCCCCCCCCCCCCCCCAAGAAACAGCAGTTTAATGAATTGGTATAGAACGACTCTTGTTATGAAAATTAGGTCTTTGTATAACCATTGCACGTCCAATTACACTTTTATTAGACAATGTAGTCAAACATATCATGTTCACTGCTCTCAAGTGAACTGCATGTGTTTGGAGAAGCAATGTAGCCTTGGATGTCAGCACCATACACTGGCGGCATTGTCATCACATCAGAATATGGTGAATATGGTGATGTGTCCTCGACATCCACTGTTACTGGTACCTCTGGATCACTACACATCAGTGTGCCTATCTTCAACATGCCATTTGCCTGCTCAGTTACAATGACTGAAGAGTTTGCCATTTCGTGATGTGCTTCCATGTGTGTGGTGCAGTTTGTCTGTTCACTCAGATAATTTTCACTGCAAATGGTTGATCCGATCTCAGAAATTCCAATGTAACCCATAGCAACCTTATGTTCACAACTGAAGGGCAATTCAGAATCAGTTTTTGAGTCCTCGCATGTATCATCTCTTACAATAACTTGCTTGGAATCAATGTAACCAAATCCAATATTGCATTGTGCTGGGCTGTAGTCCGATGTATTGCTTCCAAGTGTGCCGCGTGATGGAGTTATGTCAGCACCAAACAATTGTGTTTTCATACCTGTATTGGAACCACCAAATTTGATTGTAAGTTTTCCTAATGTGGCAGACATTGGTTCAATTGGTTCATCTGCATTGCTGTGCCACACTGTACCTCCATCCAAAGGATAGCCTGGTTCTACAGTCACGATATCTGGGGTGTTTTCAGATTGGTTCGTTGCCATGGCACTAGATTGGAAATTTGTGGTGCAAGCTGACTCATCTGCCAGCTGATTTTCACTGCAAACACCTGAGCTGACCTCAGGAATTGCAGTGCAGTCTAAAGCAACGCTCTGGTCACAGTTGTAACTTAATGGCCACTCTGTGTCCATTGTGGGGTCCTTGTGTGTATAACTTTGATCGTGAGTCACTTGCTTAGAGTCAACATAACCTGACACAAGTGAGCACGGTTGTTTGCTGTGGTCAGTGCAGTCAAATGTGTTGGCTTCAGTGTTCAGGATTGTCCCACACACTTGTGAAGAAGCAACGTAGCCTTGCATTTCAGCACCCTGCAACCCTTAACTTATATCTGAATCGCAGGTTTTGATTGTGCAATACCCAGCCCTGATAACAGGAGGCACACCACTCTGCCACAATGTGCCTTTCTTCAATAGGCTGCTTGGCTCTGCAGTCACAATGGCTGCAGTGTCTTCAGGTGGGGTATTGCCTTGAACATCAGATTCAAAATTTGTAGAACATGCATACTCTTTATCTTTATGCACATGAGGGTCACTGCAAATAGCTGATCTGACATCAGGAATTGCAATGTACCCAAGAGCAACCTGCTCACTGCTTGAGGATACTGCAGCAGTGTTGGAGTCCAGGCATGCTGTACTGTTGTTTCCTGCATGGTGCGGTAAGTCCCCTCTCTCATCCATTGTAGTATCAACTTGTGCAGGTGCTTCCAGCTTATCTAGATGTGAAGTAATGGACGAAATGCTTAACATTTTCCACATGGTGGTGTGATCCTTAATCTGAAACAAAATCGGTCAATTACAAAACAAATGTATATCACAAAAAATGCATTATTGATTATCTTTGGACACAGCTGAATCAACATTTCCTTCAGTGAATTCCATTTCAGTTCAAGTATTGTGGTACTCGTGTATGTACCAACTAATAATGTGTATTGGAATGTATATGTTATGACATGTAGCAAAATTCAAATTTTATAGATGGAAGGGCCAATTTAACTAGATGAACCAGTTAACACACCTGTCAACGCATATGATTAGATGGACGAGTTAAACACACATGATTAGATGGAATAGTTAACACACACCAGTTAATATACACATTTATGAAAAGTTAACACACAACATTACATAAACTGGTTAACATACATCATTGGATGGACTGGTTAACACATATTAATTGGAAGAGCTACATTATTAGATGGACCAGTTGCAGTTAACACACATGGAAGAGCTAGTTAACACACATACATCATTAGATGGAAGAGCTAGTTAACACATGTACATCATTAGATGGAAGAGATTAATTAAGTCTGTGGTGTTTGCTCTCACCAAGGTTAGGTTGAGCCTGCCATAAAGTTCTGCTAGCTAGCACCACTGACTGTTGCCTGCATGCATTGTATTAATAATTCCATTACACTTGGCATGTGACGTTTAATTTTGCACCATAATATACTTTTCCGTGGAGAAATGACACCATATGAAGTGACAGATATAATTTTCCTTTTGGAAGATATATTAGCCTTCTCTATGGAGTCATTATTAAAAATAAGATTAAAACCATAAGCCTGGTTTTGTCAGTCAATGTAAAAATAATATGCAAACCTACCTTTGAATCCCAAGTAACACAACACAGATAATGATAATCACGATTGGTGCAGTAGTAACAAGTGATACAATTATCACAGTAACTGTATGAGGACAGAGCATACATAATGTGGTAGTGTATGAGGACAGAGCATACATAATGTGTTAGTGTATGAGGACAGAGCATACATAATGTGGTAGTGTATGAGGACAGAGCATACATAATGTGGTAGTGTCTGGTCAATGTGTTTTACAAGAATGTATGCAATTATTTAAATATACATATATACAGTGTAATGAAAAATCACATATTTCATAAGCAATACCATTAGTTATTTCATGTATCAACTCATGTGCAGCAAATAAAGTTATACCTAACTATATTTTTGCATGCAACATCACCATATGTGATCAGCAGCAAGCAGGATGGACAACCACCTGAACAGCTTTGTGCACTGTGCTAGTGCACACCTTAACAGCTTATCTGCAGAAAAGCACAAATGACCCAACGTGCAGTGACTTGGGCTGACACTGTTTAACTAACTGGTCGCAGCTAGAGTCCTACGGTGCTTGGGCAAAGGAAGCTATGCAATCATTCCAAAAGCTCACAACACCAGGCATAAAAGACAGCTGTGCTATCTGATCAGGAAGGCAAAACTAGCTGAGGGTAAATGCAACAGCAATGGGCCTCTCCACCTTAAAGCTTTACGTTTAATTTGGTCATGTTCATACAACTATCATCATGTTCTCAATATTATGTCATACTTAGCATTCATCTTCTCTGGCTTGCAAGGAATAATGAGAAGAGGTGTTAGAGCAATTGTGGCACCTTTTCATCATCTTGTAGTGCCATAAGCTTCAAAATAAAAAATAAAATTTTCTTTTAATTTTAACTTCAGTTTGTGACAACACCTGCACCTGGAATCATTGATCCCAGAACCTACTTCCTGCATGGAATCATTTGTACATAAGGATTTCGGGAGATGATGGAGGTGCAAGAGGGGGAGCCATGGCCAAGTTTGATCTGATTTAAGCTACAAAATGATGTATCACTGCTCCTGGCCCAGTGTTAAACATGCAATAGTGTTGTAGGCTCACTAAAAGTGCATGACAACTTACCAGCCTTGTGTCGTGGAATAAATATAATTATAATTGCAAGGTCAATTTCAAAAGCCACAACAATGGACCTGCTTGAGGGTTAAGGTAGTTTGGTTGTGCATGGTCGTTTGTAATAATGTGTGATTAATTATAATTATATTTGTAATAACTAAAAGTAAATAAATATAGATTCGCTAGCAGGCCAGCTGGATAGCCCGAGCATTGTCCTGAATTAAGCTCAGGCTTAGTCTACTATACATGCCCTGCGTCACTCCGGATTTATTTATAACATTTCAAATAAACCTAAAATGCACTTGTTATTAATTCCACACAATACCAAGACCCAAACCTAGGATAGTTTGGGCAATGGACCTTGTCCAGGTGAGGTTCATCTTGCTGCAAGCATCATGGGTGACCTTGCTCCCACATGGCTATTTGCCAGGTCAGAAGCGCAAAGGTGTTGACTGTAGGTGTCAACTGCTAAGGGTAGGATCCTACAACTATAACAATCCTACATTTGCAAATAGGCTTCTTCATTTGCAAATTTAGGACTGTGAGTTGTAGGATCCTACATGTACCAAACTTCACTTTAACATACTGTACCTTGTTTCCTTGCTATTTGTGTGGAGTGATGAACTATGGACACATTATTACGCATACTATGTTGTATTAATGCACGTGATGTGTGGTTATTATTAATTAGAGTTTCGAGTAACACGCTACATGGTGGCAGCTTACTGGGATTGAAACGTGAACGACTATCCTTGTTCGGGTGCGTGGAAACATGGCTACATATCAACTACCGGCAGTTGAGTGCTTCGATTTTGGAAAACCGGGAGACTGGCCTAGTTGGGTTCGCAGATTTGAGCGTTTCCGGGAAGCATCGGGTCTGAAAGAAAAGGAAGAAGAGGCGCAAATTAGTGCTCTAATCTATATGATGGGAGATAAGGCAGAGGACATTTTACGCTCTTTCGGTTTGAAGGATGAAGACAAAAAGAAGTACAAGGTAGTGCGCGATCGATATGATGCTTACTTTGTCAAGAAGCGGAATGTCATTTACGAGCGCGCCAAGTTTAACTTACGGAAACAAGAGGATGGAGAGCCTGTGGACGACTTTGTTACATCTTTGTATTCTCTGGTCCAGTATTGCAACTTTGGAGACCTTCATGATGAAATGATCAGAGATCGACTGGTGGTAGGTCTTAGGGATGCAAACCTTTCTGAAAAGTTACAGCTGGATTCAGAGCTTACTCTGGAGAAGGCCATTGCCATAGCACGCCAGTCGGAAAGTGTAAAGCTACAGCAAGCTACAGTAAGGGGAGAACAGAAGATTGTTAATGTGGAGCTGGAAGCTGTATCAGCCAAACAACGTTTATCAAAACTACAATCACAAAGTGGGGGAACTGGGTCCCCATCTGGTAAGCAGTGTTTTAGGTGTGGGCGATTTCCACCCCATACCTTTCACCAATGTCCAGCTAGAAATATCATATGCCATCGCTGTGGTAAACGGGGGCATTTTCAATCTCACTGTCAAACTCCTACAGATATTAGTACAGTTAGTAAGCAGAGTGGCACTGGTTTTGTTGGTATTTTAGATGCTGGGGAAGAAAGACCCTGGTTTGTCACTCTTCAGCTTCAGGGCCTAAGTGTGTGCTTCAAAATAGACACAGGGGCAGATGTTACAGTTATCCCAGAGTCAGTGTTTAAGAGAATAAAGGATGCAAATCTGATGCATAGTGATAGGATACTGTGTGGTCCTGCCCAAATTGCTCTCCATGTTATTGGCCAGTTTACTGCTACATTGAAGCACCGTGGTGTAGTTATTAGTGAGGGAGTGTATGTAGTACGAGGCTTGCAAACACCTTTAATTGGCCTTCCAGCAATTAAAGCTTTGGGATTGGTTGTACGAGTGTGTGCTACTGAATCGGAGGATTATACCACAAGAATACTCAATAGTTATCCTGAGTTGTTTACTGGCCTTGGTACACTGGGTGAAGAGTACACAATACGTCTAAGGCCTCATGCACAACCTTTTGCATGTCATACTCCACGGAGAGTTGCCCTCCCACTCATGAATGCTGTGAAAGAAGAGTTAGAGAGAATGGTAGAGTTGGGAGTGATTAGGCCAGTACAAGATGCAACAGAGTGGTGTGCAGGGATGGTTGTGGTTCCCAAAGCGGATGGCAAGATACGTATATGTGTGGACTTCACTAAATTGAATGAAAGTGTATGTAGAGAGCTACACATGTTGCCTTGTGTGGAGCAAATATTAGCGCAGCTTAGTGGAGCAAA
Source organism: Spongilla lacustris (assembly GCA_949361645.1). Lineage (NCBI taxonomy): Eukaryota > Metazoa > Porifera > Demospongiae > Spongillida > Spongillidae > Spongilla > Spongilla lacustris. The sequence goes on from OX442419.1 coordinate 10,059,582, forward strand.
GTTGTTTTCTAAATTAGATGCAAACTCTGGTTTTTGGCAAATCAAGCTGTCAGTGTCATCGTCTCCACTTACAACTTTCATAACTCCATTCGGGAGATTTTGCTTTCAAAGACTTCCATTTGGGATCACTTCTGCACCAGAGATATTCCAGAAGCGAATGACTGAAATTCTTCTTGGTCTTGACGGAGTTGTGTGTATGATGGACGATGTCTTGATCTTTGGGCCAAATCAAGAAATCCATGACATGAGGTTAAAAGCTGTGTTGCAGAGGGTCAAGTCTGCTGGGGTTACATTAAATAAAGACAAATGTGTATTCTCTCAGAGCAGTGTGAAATTTCTGGGACAAATTGTAGATGCACATGGGGTGAGGCCGGATCCAAACAAAGTGACTGCTATCAGAGAGATGGCTGCACCGACAAACACAACAGAATTTAGACGATATCTTGGGATGATTAATCAACTTAGTAAATTCACTCCTAATATAGCGGAACTCACCAAGCCACTTCGAGAGTTGCTGAGTAAGAGGAATCAGTGGACATGGAATGAAACCCATCAGAAAGCATTCTCTAAGTTGAAGGACGAAGTCAGTACGCAACCTGTTTTAGCTTTGTACTCTCCCAAGTTGGATACTATTGTGTCGGCGGATGCTTCTTCATATGGCATTGGTGCTGTTTTGCTCCAAAGACAGCTTGATGGATCTGTAAAACCAGTTTCATATGCCTCTAGATCCTTAACTCCAACTGAACAGAAGTATGCTCAGATTGAAAAGGAGGCTTTGGGTGTAACATGGGCTTGTGAGCGCTTCAGAGACTACCCGTAGGAAAATAATTTAAGCGTACCGCGATTAATCACGTTACAACCGCTTAATCGCGTTATTGCGGGAAGTGGTTTAATGAATCGCGTTTTATCGCTGTAGCTTGGACTCAACGCGTTTAATTGTAACCCGGAACGTTTACTTCAGCTGAAGAAGACTGCGTGAACTAAGAAATTCTACTCGGCTTATAAGCAAGTAAGAGTCAGAACCTGAGAACATGTATAGTTCGATGTCCTCTTTCGACTTAATAAGTTTCAGTGCGCTATATTTGGAGCGCACTCGTAAACACAACAGCTACAAAACATGTATTTCTGGAAACATATTTATAGGGACAATTAAATATGGTCGTTCCTGCAGCTTGATACTTTAGCACCGCCACGGTGTATGTATTTTTACGCATAAGCATGCTTAAGCAAAATTATTATTATTTTATCTCCTGCTTCTCATTCCTAAATGCATGCATGTCTTACAGGTTTGTTGTTTACAGTGTTATATATATACAATGCTTCACATGTTATGCCACACATTCTGGCTAGTGAATTATGGGGGCTTCTTTATCACTTTGGGCAGGTTTCCAGTCATGCATATGTATTATCAATTTGTATTTCATCACCCTTTGTAACTTGACATGATGGTCTTTGTAACTTTGGACAGGATTGTCTGGACACTCTTAGATTCACTACACCTCATGACAGCAGTCTATCTGGTAGAAGGGCGTGTCATATGGGCGTAGTTTCGTCACGTGAGTTGTGTGTTTGTGCATTAGTTCAAAATTCTATTTCTGTTACCCTTCGTAACTTTGGACAGGATTGTCTGGACACTCTTAGATTCACTACACCTCATGACAGCAGTCTACCCGGTAGAAGGGCGTGTCATATGGGCGTGGTTTCGTCACGTGAGTTGTGTGTTTGTGCATAAGTTCAAAATTCTATTCCTGTTACCCTTCGTAACTTTGGACAGGATTGTCTGGACATTCTTAGATTCACTAAACCTCATGACAGCAGTCTACCCGGTAGAAGGGCGTGTCATATGGGCGTGGTTTCGTCACGTGAGTTGTGTGTTTGTGCATAAGTTCAAAATTCCATTCCTGTTGCCCTTCGTAACTTTGGACAGGATAGTCTGGACACTCTTAGATTCACTACACCTCATGACAGCAGTCTACCCGGTAGAAGGGCGTGTCATATGGGCGTGGTTTCGTCACGTGAGTTGTGTGTTTGTGCATAAGTTCAAAATTCTATTCCTGTTACCCTTTGTAACTTTGGACAGGATTGTCTGGACATTCTTAGATTCACTAAACCTCATGACAGCAGTCTACCCGGTAGAAGGGCGTGTCATATGGGCGTGGTTTCGTCATGTGAGTCGTGTGTTTGTGCATAAGTTCAAAATTCCATTCCTGTTGCCCTTCGTAACTTTGGACAGGATTGTCTGGACACTCTTAGATTCACTACACCTCATGACAGCAGTCTACCCGGTAGAAGGGCGTGTCATATGGGCGTGGTTTCGTCACGTGAGTCGTGTGTTTGTGCATAAGTTCAAAATTCTATTCCTGTTGCCCTTCGTAACTTTGGACAGGATTATTCTTAGAATCACTACACCTCATGACAGCAGTCTACCCGGTAGAAGGGCGTGTCATATGGGCGTGGTTTCGTCACGTGAGTTGTGTGTTTGTGCATAAGTTCAAAATTCTATTCCTGTTACCCTTCGTAACTTTGGACAGGATTGTCTGGACACTCTTAGATTCACTACACCTCATGACAGCAGTCTACCCGGTAGAAGGGCGTGTCATATGGGCGTGGTTTCGTCACGTGAGTTGTGTGTTTGTGCATAAGTTCAAAATTCTATTCCTGTTGCCCTTTGTAACTTTGGACAGGATTGTCTGGACACTCTTAGATTCACTACACCTCATGACAGCAGTCTACCCGGTAGAAGGGCGTGTCATATGGGCGTGGTTTCGTCACGTGAGTTGTGTGTTTGTCCATAAGTTCATAATTCTATTCCTGTTGCCCTTCTTAACTTTGGACAGGATTGTCTGGACACTCTTAGATTCACTACACCTCATGACAGCAGTTTGCCCGGTAGAAGGGCTTGTCATATGGGCGTGGTTTCGTCACGTGGGTTATGTGTTTGTCCATAAGTTCATAATTCTATTCCTGTTGCCCTTCTTAACTTTGGACAGGATTGTCTGGACACTCTTAGATTCACTACACCTCATGACAGCAGTCTACCCGGTAGAAGGGCGTGTCATATGGGCGTAGTTTCGTCTGGTCAGCGGTGTTTTTCTGTCGAAGTTCAAATTTATATTTATTTTGCCCTCCATAACTTTGGACAGGATGGTCTGGACACTCTTACATTCATTGCAGCTCCAGAGTGCCTGCAGTCTACTTTGCATTGAAAGACGTGTTCCTAGGAGCGGAATTTATGTTTGCATCACCTCCATAATAGTACTATGTCTATGTAATTGAACACCTCTGTTTGGATGTGGCAAGGTGGTTGTGTTTACTCAACATCCACAACTCGACAACTTGGAACATGCGTTTAGTGACATTTTCATGTGTTTATTTGGCATTTTCATGAATTCTTAGTGTTTGGATCTATTATTGTTACCACACACAGAGCCGAATATACACATGTCATTTGTACTGAGGTATTTACTTTTAAAAATAAAGATAAAATTACTAATAATTCTGCATAGTCTAGGACTCATTGCAAAAGTTTTCTAAACAAGGCATTGTAATGATAAATGGCACTGATTCTATTTTTATATCATGATCACTGCTACACATAGGTGACAGGTCACATCAAATACATTACTGCAACATGTCAATTAATAAACTCGAAGCCATTTGGAGGCAGAGCAGCACGCAATTGCTTCTCTTGCATAGTTATGGAACCACAAAGTGAAGTCAGACGTTCATGCTGCTTCAATGTATATCAATTTATCTACTTCCGTTGATGCTTGATGTTGTAGCTGCTGGTCTTAATGGCTTGATTGCACAGAGTATCACTAGAGATGTTTGTGATGCAATTGTTACTGACAAAAATGATGTACAGTCTCAAGCTGTACTTGCTCATCCATTATATAATCATTTCGTTTAGTAGTCTTACAATTGTATGAATTAAAGTAGAATGATACATCGCACAATAGCTCTGCATGGTGTGTATAGTGTGACAGCTGACATTTCTTTATTACAATCAACTTGCAGTTTGCTGTGGCAATATACTTATGAAGCTCATCAGTCGAAAGAGAACTCAGAAGCCTGTACATTTGCACCTATTACTTACACAGGTGCTGCACTTCTGCTAACAAGAATACAAATAGCAATCTGGTGAAAATAGCTGCATGGATTTCAGTGCGGCAATTTCAATTAGCATGCTTTCAGCTCCAAGATAACAATTCTAGGTAATCCGGCACATACATGCATGTTCTACCTAGTTCTCCTTTATTGTATACAACCAATGCATCCATTAAACTGTATGCAATTTTTGCCTTAGCTAGTAAGTCTTAATTCACAGCCAAAAGAATGATATACATGTATAGGAAACAATGTTTCCTTCTAAGCATACATTTAATAAAGGGTTGGTGAACACAACAACATGCATATATCTATGGTACAGTTTATTTAGCTTGAATAAAAGATAAAAGTAGACGTACGTGGTTTGTTTCTCTTTATAGAAAAGCCAAACGCCTAGCTCCTAACATTATATTGGTCTCTGAAAATCTATTGAACATTCAATCGAAATTAGCAGTACATTGCCTTGTAAATAAGTGTTCTAGAGGCATATTGAGCTTGCTAGAATCGCTACATCCGTATCGTACAGATACTCTTCGCTTCGTTTTGGCAACACTAGAATTCGAATTTTCCAGTACTACAAACATATACATGTATACCGCACGCATGCGCAGGTGATGCAACTTTGACAGCTGCATTTTTCATTTACAGCTCCAGCTGCAATTTGCATATATCCGCCATTAAACTAGCTTAGTACTCCATGACTTTAAGGACAGGAAAGAGCAGCAGCCTTGCACCGTAAGATGGACTAATGATGAAGAGGTATATATGAAGACATCGTATACATAGGTTTGTGAGAAACATATGTGTTTGTATGTTGTGATGATCAGGATCGCTCGACGAGATGAAAGCAATCATCGATCGCTGCTAGCGCTATGGAAGAGATTATGACTCCGGCGGCGAAGAAGATGAAACACAGAAGAGGCGAAAGAATATCAGAGAAACCAGAAGGAACATAAACGGTACAGTATAGCGCGTGACGATATTCGAAACATTATCTCATTATACACAGCAGAACCACCTTGGCCATTGCCCATTCTGCCCATTCGGTCGGATGAGGAAGAGCTTAAGGTTGTGTAAATATTCTCTATTTAGATTACAACAAAGAAAAGGAAGCAGTCACATCAAAAGCTGGGAAAAAAAAAAACAATCAAGGCTGAACGAGGCTAAGCAGAGTGACAGAGAGGTACGTAAGAGCTGATTATGTATCTGGCTTTTGATTGCGTAGGAGATATCGAAAACAAGTACAAGTTATCAACAACGACCAGCTAGCTGAGCTCTGGAGGGGTGAGCTCACACCACAATGGCATGCTGCTATAGGGCTGGTGATCAGCATGTAGGTGTGTTATGATGTGCATATACTGGCTATTGAATAGATCAGTACACACAGCTCAGATCTGCATCAACAGTACAGCTCCCCTGAAAAGAATTTCCTATGGTGAGTCATTGTCTGATACACCAGCAATCCTTACTGCTCTGCTCATAGTGCTCAATGGAAGACCAAAGTACGCTAAATGAATCCTGTATGCATCAGAGGAATCTGAAGTAAGCTACACAGAAAATGATGAATTGAATTTGTATGACGAACTGAAATTTATTTTTATAGTGCAGCACATTTACAAATACTCTGAAGCTATAATGCTGCTGAGGAGGAAAGGTGGAAGAAAATTCAATACGAATAGCAAGTGCAGGAACAGTACAGCGGCCTTGAAATCCAATAGTTCCACAGCTGCAGACTCTTTTGTTGTAGTTTGTAGTGCCTTTGAAATGATGAATGAGATTTATGTTACGCAACAAATTTTATATGCAAGTGTATAAATACCTAGTTCGCATTACGTCATGCACTTTATAGACCAACGCGGTATATCGCGATTAATAATCATCATATATCGCCATTACCCGCGCTGGGCAAATGCCGCGATTTAGCGCGTTTGAGCGCCAAACGCGTCAAATTCGGCCATAATACCGCGTTGTATCGCAAGTAAGCGCGATTAATCGCGCTGTGTGTATCGCACCTCATTCGCAACCGCGTTTAAGCGTCAACGTCTTAAGCGCGTCACAACGCATTATGGCGCGTTGCAACGCCGATTTTTTCCTACGGGTATCTTACAGGACTTCAATTTCAAATTGAGACAGACCATAAACCTCTTGTACCACTCCTGGGGTCGAAGAACCTGGAGGATTTGCCATTAAGGGTTCAGCGTTTTCGACTAAGATTGATGAGATTTAAGTACACAGTTTCACATATACCAGGAAAAGAGTTGGTCATTGCTGATACATTGTCGCGAGCTCCAAGCAATGAAGTATGTCAAGAAGACAAAGAGTTTAGAGCAGAAATTCAAGCTTATGTCGACCTGGTAGTTAGGAATATACCTACTTCTGAACCAAAGATGCTGGAAATAAAACAAGCTCAGCAGAAGGATGAAATATGTCAAAAGGTCATTCTACACTGCCAAGATGGTTGGCCTGATAAGAGTCTTGTTAAGGGTGAATTGAAGCAATTTTTCCACGTCGCATCAGAACTTTCTGTGGAAGATGGCTTGTTGTTGAGAGGCAATCGGATAGTGATACCGATGGCTCTACGTGCACCAGTTTTGAATAGATTGCATGAAGGACACTTGGGAATCAACAAATGCAGGGATCGTGCAAGGGAATCAGTGTGGTGGCCTGGTCTAAACAGAGAATTGGAAGTAAAGATTAGTATGTGTACCAAGTGTATAAAATCGCATTCTCAGAAGCCAGAACCTTTGATGATGTCAAAGCTACCTGACTTGCCTTGGCAGAAAGTTGCGACTGACCTGTTTAGTTGGAAAGGTTCACAGTATCTTCTTGTCATTGATTATTTTTCTCGATATGTGGAGCTCTCCAAACTTTCTGCAACTACATCTCAGGATGTAATCAACCAAATGAAATCTATTTTTGCAAGGCACGGAATCCCAAATGAAGTGGTCTCGGACAATGGTCCTCAGTTTTCATCAAAAGTATTTCACTCTTTTGCTGGGGAATATGGATTTGTTCACACCACCAGCAGCCCTAGGTACCCTCAAGGAAATGGTGAAGCCGAACGGGCAGTGAGAACCATTAAAAACATCCTTGACAAAACAACAGACCCATACCTTGGTCTTCTTGCATATCGTTCCACTCCGCTCCGTAATGGTTACAGCCCGTCTGAACTGTTGATGAATAGGAGATTGAGGACCACAGTTCCTACGTTGGGGTATAATTTACACCCATCAGTACCTAACTATCCTCAGCTCAGAGCAATGGAGGAAAGAGATAAACAGAAACAGAAGAGTGATTTTGATAGACGTCATGCCAGTCGATCTCTTCAACAATTGATGCCAGGTGATCAAGTGTGGATTGATGACCAAAATTTGAGAGGATCTATAGTGAAGGAATACTCCCCAAGGTCTTATTTGGTTGAGACGGAAAGGGGTACACTGCGGAGGAACAGACGACAGCTGAAATTTCTCCCAGGGGAAAAGGATTATAGTCATTCAGCCGTAGTACACAATGGTGGAGGTGTTAGCAGTGCTGATCCAGTGCCCCATAATGTTGTTATCCTTCGAGATGAGGAAGAGACACCGAGGGAGCAGCAGGAAGCAGCAATAGACCCACAAGATCAGGAAAGGACATTACAGGTGCCGGAAGAATCAACTGATCCAGTGCCCCATAATGTTGTTATCCTTCGAGATGAGGAAGAGACACCGAGGGAGCAGCAGGAAGTAGCTGAACCACAAGTGCAAGAGCATGAATCAGAAGGGCAATATGAGACCCCAAATCTAAATAATCCCAATGCATCTGGTTCTCATAAGCAACAGGAGTTAGCTCAACCAACACCAGTCATTACAAGGAGCGGTCGTGTATCTAGACCACCAAATAGGCTCTAGAAAAGGGAGATGTGGAGTGATGAACTATGGACACATTATTACGCATACTATGTTGTATTAATGCACGTGATGTGTGGTTATTATTAATTAGAGTTTCGAGTAACACGCTACAATTTGCACCACGAATCCTACATCCCACCAATCACTTTCTCGATAGAGAAGTTTTTGATTTACATGTAGTAATTATATAGTGCATGTGGATGAGCTGTGTAAGTTGTATCATTCCCTTTTTGCTGTGCGCAATATTTTTCAATATCATAGAGGTCTTTCCATAGGGTGTGGCAATGCAAAACAGTAGTGTATCATAACGGAATCATAATGGAAACATACATGTATGCTATACCTAACGATGACATCATTGGGTGGCAAAATTTGGCAAACTGAGAAATGCCGCAAAAACAACATAAGTTATAAACCACTCGCCATGCACTGCTTCTGTACAGTATAATATGCTACCTAAAATTATACCCTGGCTGACGACCAGGCTCGGGCCTCCAATTAATGGCAGGCTAGCGAATGATCGAACGCCTTTTCAAATTTGCATGCACACATATCTACATCACTACATGCACACAATAGCCCGCGGCCCTGCTGTGACCGCCGGCCACATAGAATCCGAAAATAGCAATGAGTACAATGAAAACTTACATTACCATCCGGACATATTGACGGATTCATACAACTAGCGGAGATCTGGAATGAATTGATTCCCGGTACATTTAGGAAGTTCCAATTCAGTTGTAAGGCCGAGGATTGTAGTGTTGCAGTGGCGTCTGCAATAAATAAATGCAGATTCAGATACGTAGGAGCTAGAACATTTTTCTTGTGTAAACACAACAGGACGTATGTAAAAGTGTAAAACGTATACATGCAAATATGGGCAAGCCAACCAGAAAGTGAACGTGCAAGCATTTATTTTAATGTAGCAAGCTATACGTGTACTTAGTAGTCTGACGTAGCTAGCTATACACCCTCGTGCTTTGCGGAGGCGCAAGGGTGTGGCTACGTCAGACCAAGCATGTTCAGCATGGTTTTTAAAGGGTCATTATCTGTGGTGATCACATTGTAGTACATGTACGCGGCAACGATCACGTCGTGAACATTCGCGCTTGCATGAACAAAATTTATAGCATCTTTAAAAAAAGGAAAAAAAAGAAGTTCATTGTTAATTGATGCAATGGTAACAAACATGTCTATAGAGAATAACTTGTAGGGCGTAGTCCAACCTTCGCATTTTAGCCATGTACATGAGCTATTTATTACCTACGTGGGTTATTATCACGCCCACATGCAGATGGCATCTTGCATGGACCGCCAAAATGCAAAGACGCCCAACGATTGAAGCTCGTGGTTTCTACGGAATATCAATTAACTGCATGCCTATTATGAATATACTGTGGTACATGTAGTTATTTAGGCCAACACAACAACAAAAATATATTCATACAGTGTATAGGTCCAGAGATGACATGCACGTGCACACTGTAGATCGCTACTAGCAGAGATATTAAAGTAACTTTAATGTCTATGCTACTAGTATAGTGTAGTAGACCGATATATATGAAAGGCGCATTTCATCCTCATGCTGTATCAACGCACTGTACCTACAATTGCAGCCGAAGTAGATGAAAGGCGCATTTCCCGTTTGTATTTACAGTATACATCCACATGCACTCATGCCGCGTTGTATATATGCGATCGTGCATGCATGTACAAAATGAACGCACTGTACTTACAACCATTAGAGGAGCCTTTGCAGCCGAAGACAAATGGCACCATCAGAAAGGCGACAAGGAGATCGAAACCCAAAGCATCTAGTCTACTGACGTATATTACGGTATATATACTTTATTTGGAAGGGAAAAACATTGCGGTACATGTACGTGCATCTGCATGTAACGAGATATTTCCTTTCGCCTAACGGGCTGTTATATAATTATCATGTTACATGTTTGCGGTTACGCCTGCCTGCCCGGTAGCGTACGACATCATACCTCAGACTCGGAGGGCATGCATATGCATATTTGGATGTTCTACTCAACTTACAGGCATCCTCGCTTGCAAATATGAATCAAGGTGTGTCTCCACGAGACACTATAGCCAGCCCAGGGTACTCAGTCGGTGTATATATGCATGCATAAGGCGGAAAGTGTGTGTACACATTAATGTTATAAATACATAAAATATACAAAGGAATAAATAACATACATGCACACACGTACAGTAATAGCACATACAAATTCTATTCATAAGCTGATGTGGGTAGCTCAGCCCCATCATCCATGTGAACTGCACTCCTCCATTTCACTCTGCTTCCTCTTATGCATAGATTTGTGGTTCTTAGTATAGCAAATGCCAACGTCGCGCCCTTACCCATCCGGTCACGGCTTCACTTAGTGGTATTCCCACTTCAATGCTATTTTTGTTGCTAAAAGCTTCATGACAGAGCAGGGGCGGATGCAGGATTTGGTGAGGGGGGGGGGGGGGGTCCGACATGAATAATTGCTTAGAAGGAGGGGTGCGCGCTTCGCGCGCGCGAAAATTTTTGTGGTCCTATTTTTCCATAGATTGTACATACAGGGGGCCCGGATTGTATGTACGCTACGTGTATTGACACGTGTAGTACGCTAATTATACATTAATTATATTCATATACAAGTTCGATGGAGGGGGGTCCGGACCCCCCGCGTCCGCCCTTGACAGAGTTAGCTTCACGAGCAAAGACACCATCAACTGAGGTGACAAAAGGGGTGAAAGATGCATGTCTAGTCTCAACAGCATCCATGCAGGTATTTCTTTTTTGGCAGCCCTCAATCCTATCATACCAAGATCAGCTACCAAGGCAGGAAGACATCTCACAGGATCAGCGTCTCTCACAATTGGTTCTCTTAAATGAATAATTATATGCGTGCCGATAAACGGCATTAATTCAGACCCTTTAAAACACGTGATTCAGTATGCATATTTCATGTGACGTGTTCAGTTAATTACTTCATGCTAGTTATACGTTAACGAATTCATCCGCCCTGGCCCACTGGTGCTTAACGAGGCGCCGGCTATTCCACGGCGGATACGATCTGATGTACTTCTTATGCTATATAGCTATACTCCACATGCAGTTCATATCTATGACGACCACACACAAAGCGCGTTGACCAGCGAACTATAATACTATACATGTATACACATGTTACATCATAGATGCTATATCTATGGTTACATGTATCACGCAGCCCCTCATTGCAGATATGTGCATATCTGCGCGATGGATACGATGCTACATCTCCCTTCTCCGGCATGTGCATCAGAGTGCATATTGGAGTCTACAGCTGTTCTGGTTTGGTGTCCTTCCATGTAAGGCCAGCACTACTGGGGCTACGAGTAACCCTCACATATAGGCCAGCACACATGCATGCATGAAATCTTTTCCAGCATGTAATGACTGGCAATGGAGTCATGGCATGGCTTGCTCCAGCAGCCCCCCTATCGGGCATGGCTTGCTTACCCAGCTTGTTGCTTTAAGGATATCAGCCATCTTATGATGCCAATCAGTTAGTTATACATAAGTGCTAGTAAAGCTAAGTCAGCTGTCATGTGCCTCCGTGGTTCGCGCTCTTCTTACCACAGGCCACAACATCTCTTCGATACATCAATTGACCTTGCAATTTATGACAGCAAGGTCAATCTATCAGCTGTGTAAAGCCCTTTCAACTTGAAACTTCATTAATTTTATTAATCATTTATTGTTTTATTTTTATTATTTGGGACAGTGTCCAGCAAAAAAAAAAAAAAAAAAGTAAAGCAAGCAGGTCCACTCTTTGTTAGGATGTGGTGCATGGTGTACGGTATGAAGTGACTTCTGCTTATACGGCATCTATTGACCATACCAGATGGCGTTTAGCATCTTTACTAATACCATTAGAAATGACCGCGATGCACTACGAAAACAAATGAAACCACAAAACTATAGTACAGTACATAACTTGGTGTTCACGCCTACAAGTTTTGCGATAGAACTGACTTTGGCTTGGACCGATATAGTTAGGAAAAAAGCTAGCAATGAAGTGCATGTTCGATATACATGTATATAAATGAACACCTAAATTTCAATTACTACCCATCCACACACAAAGACCCTTAGCTCAAGTAATCGACCTTGTCAAGGCTGGTTAGTCTTAGTTGTTGTAGCTGAAATGGTGTCAGAGCTCTGGACTGCAAAAATGGAATTCCAAGTGGTAGCTATGGTTGAGTTCATCAGTGGATGAAATATGAATT
>OX442419.1:10074350-10096839 GCA_949361645.1 Spongilla lacustris
GAAATAGCCACCATGATAACTGCACTCCAAGGACTCTGGTGTGCACACATATTGGAATATTAAATATTAAAAGAGACTAGAAATACAATCATAGGATTCGCATGTGAGCTGGGTGTGGCCTAAAAGGAGCAAATCTATTAACCCCATTCTGCCTCCATAGAGAGGCCACACTCAGGCTCCATTCCTTGAAGACCATTAACCCCATTCTGCCTTTTATACACACATGACCCTTAACAGTATTGATACATGTACATCACAATTATGGCATCTATCCAATAACTAAACATCATGCAGTAAGAATCTGTTTGTTTGTAAGCCGCATTCATATTTCATAAGGGTTATAACATTTTGGAAACAACAACTTCTTTTTGGGAGCTACTGCTAGCAATACAACATTATGAACGCTCGCGGGACGTAAGTAAGACAAATTAAATAGTAAAGATTACATATTCACTTACCAAAGCACCAGTCTTCGCAGGAGAAGTTGTGTGTGTATGTGTGTGGGGGTAGTGTGTGGGGTGGGGGAAACATGTGGTGCATGTGTATACTTACCTTGTGAGGTCTTTGCAAGGTCAGAGGTAGGTTGTACCTCTGACCTTGCCGATCTGAATTTTAGAAAAAAGGCACCATTATAACTGCACTCCAAAACATTATGCCATACACACATATCGTAATGAGGAAAAAATAATATGAAGAAATAATAAATAAATAGATTGTGAAGGTACAAAAATAAAAAAAGGAAAGACCAGAAAGAGACTTGTAACTAAATAGTAAAAATTACGTCATTTCCATACCAAAGCCCCAGTCTTCGATGGTAAAGTTGAAGTAGGTGTGTGAATGTGTGTGTGTGTGTGAAGGGTGTGTGTGTGAGGGGGAGGGAGAAATATGTGGTGCATGTGTATACTTACCTTGTGAGGTCTTCGCAAGGTCAGAGGTAGGTGGTACCTCTGACCTTGCCGATGTGAATTTTAGGAAATAGCCACCATGATAACTGCACCCCAAGGAATTATGATATGCACAAGTATTGGAATATATTATATTAAAAATACACTGTTTGCTCAAAGCTTAATAACTAAGATTTGCATGTGAGTAGGGTGTGGCCCACTAAGGAGCAATTCTCTTATACCTCTGTAAGAGGCAACACCCACGGTCCTTTTGGCAACCAAGACCATTAACCCTACTGTGTCTCTATACCCACCACCTCTTGGGCAATCAAGTCCATTAACCCCATTCTGCCTCCATAGAGAGGCCACACCCAGGCTCTTTCCTTCAAGTCCATTAACCCCGTTCTGCCTTTTATACACACATGGCTCTTAACAGTACTGATACATGTACATCACAATTATGGCATCTATCCAATAACTAAACATCATGCAGTAAGGATCTGTTTATTCGAATGCCGCATTCACATTTCATAAGGGTTATAACACTTTGGAAACAACAACTTCTTTTTGGGAGCGACTGCTAGCAATACAACATTATTAACGCTCGCGGGACGTAAGTAAGACAAGATATTTAATAACTAAAAAGTAAAGATTAAGTATTCACTTACCAAAGCACCAGTCTTCGCAGGAGAAGTTGTGTGTGTATGTGTGTGGGGGTAGTGTGTGGGGTGGGAAAAACATGTGGTGCATACGTACACTTACCTTGTGAGGTCTTCGCAAGGTCAGAGGTAGGTGGTACCTCTGACCTTGCCGATCTGAATTTTAGAAAAAAGGCACCATTATAACTGCACTCCAAAACATTATGGCATACACACATATCGTAATGAGGAAAAAAATAATATGAAGAAATAATAAATAAATAGATTGAGAAGGTACAAAAATAAATAAAAGGAAAGACCAGAAAGAGACTTATAACTAAATAGTAAAAATTACGTCTTTTCCTTACCAAAGCCCCAGTCTTCGATGGAGAAGTTGAAGTAGGTGTGTGAATGTGTGTGTGTGTGTGTGTGTGAAGGGTGTGTGTGTGAGGGGGAGGGAGAAATATGAGGTGCATGTGTATACTTACCTTGTGAGGTCTTCGCAAGGTCAGAGGTAGGTGGTACCTCTGACCTTGCTGATCTGAATTTTAGGAAATAACCACCATGATAACAGCACCACAAGGAATTATGATATGCACAAGTATTGGAATATAATATAGTAGAATGTAATTTGAAATAAACTTTTTGCTTATAGTTTATTAACTAAGATTTGCATGTGAGCAGGGTGTGGCCTTTAAGGAGCAATTCTCTTATACCTCTGTAAGAGGCAACACCCACGGTCCTTTTGGCAACCAAGACCATTAACCCCACTGTGCCTCTATACCCACCACCTATTGGGCAATCAAGTCCATTAACCCCATTCTGCCTCCATAGAGAGGCCACACCCAGGCTCTTTCCTTCAAGTCCATTAACCCCGTTCTGCCTTTTATACACACATGGCTCTTAACAGTACTGATACATGTACATCACAATTATGGCATCTATCCAATAACTAAACATCATGCAGTAAGGATCTGTTTATTCGAATGCCGCATTCACATTTCATAAGGGTTATAACACTTTGGAAACAACAACTTCTTTTTGGGAGCGACTGCTAGCAATACAACATTATTAACGCTCGCGGGACGTAAGTAAGACAAGATATTTAATAACTAAAAAGTAAAGATTAAGTATTCACTTACCAAAGCACCAGTCTTCGCAGGAGAAGTTGTGTGTGTATGTGTGTGGGGGTAGTGTGTGGAGTGGGAAAAACATGTGGTGCATACGTACACTTACCTTGTGAGGTCTTCGCAAGGTCAGAGGTAGGTGGTACCTCTGACCTTGCCGATCTGAATTTTAGAAAAAAGGCACCATTATAACTGCACTCCAAAACATTATGGCATACACACATATCGTTATGAGGAAAAAAATAATATGAAGAAATAATAAATAAATAGATTGAGAAGGTACAAAAATAAATAAAAGGAAAGACCAGAAAGATTAAAAACTAAATAGTAAAAATTACGTCTTTTCCTTACCAAAGCCCCAGTCTTCGATGGAGAAGTTGAAGTAGGTGTGTGAATGTGTGTGTGTGTGTGTGTGTGAAGGGTGTGTGTGTGAGGGGGAGGGAGAAATATGAGGTGCATGTGTATACTTACCTTGTGAGGTCTTCGCAAGGTCAGAGGTAGGTGGTACCTCTGACCTTGCTGATCTGAATTTTAGGAAATAACCACCATGATAACAGCACCACAAGGAATTATGATATGCACAAGTATTGGAATATAATATAGTAGAATGTAATTTGAAATACACTTTTTGCTTATAGTTTATTAACTAAGATTTGCATGTGAGCAGGGTGTGGCCTTTAAGGAGCAATTCTCTTATACCTCTGTAAGAGGCAACACCCACGGTCCTTTTGGCAACCAAGACCATTAACCCCACTGTGCCTCTATACCCACCACCTATTGGGCAATCAAGTCCATTAACCCCATTCTGCCTCCATAGAGAGGCCACACCCAGGCTCTTTCCTTCAAGTCCATTAACCCCGTTCTGCCTTTTATACACACATGGCCCTTAACAGTATTGATACATGTACATCACAATTATGACATCTATCCAATAACTAAACATCATGCAGTAAGGATCTGTTTGTTTGTAAGCCGCATTCATATTTCACAAGGGTTATAACACTTTGGAAACAACAACTTCTTTTTGGGAGCTACTGCTAGCAATACAACATTATGAAAGCTCGCGGGACGTATGTAAGACAAATTAAATAGTAAAGATTAAGTATTCACTTACCAAAGCACCAGTCTTCACAGGAGAAGTTGTGTGTGTATGTGTGTGGGGGTAGTGTGTGGGGTGGGGGAAACGTGGTGCATGTGCATACTTACCTTGTAAGGTCTTCGCAAGGTCAGAGGTAGGTGGTACCTCTGACCTTGCCGATCTGAATTTTAGAAAAAAGGCACCATTATAACTGCACTCCAAAACATTATGGCATACACACATATCGTAATGAGGAAAAAAATAATATGAAGAAATAATAAATAAATAGATTGAGAAGGTACAAAAAAAAAAAAAAAAAAAGACCAGAAAGAGACTTATAACTAAAGAGTAAAAATTACGTCTCTTCCTTACCAGAGCCCCAGTCTTCGATGGAGAGTTTGAAGTAGGTGTGTGAATGTGTGTGTGTGAAAGGTGTGTGTGTGAGGGGGAGGGAGAAATATCTGGTGCATGTGTATACTTACCTTGTGAGGTCTTCGCAAGGTCAGAGGTAGGTGGTACCTCTGACCTTGCCGATGTGAATTTTAGGAAATAGCCACCATGATAACTGCACCCCAAGGAATTATGATATGCACAAGTATTGGAATATATTTTATTAGAATGTGATTTGAAATACTCTTTTTGCTTATAGTTTATTAACTAAGATTTACATGTGAGCAGGGTGTGGCCTTTAAGGAGCAATTCTCGTATACCTCTGCAAGAGGCAACACCCACGGCCCTTTTTGCAACCAAGACCATTAACCCCACTGTGCTTCTATACCCACCACCTATTGGGCAATCAAGTCCATTAACCCTATTCTGCCTCCATAGAGAGGCCACACCCAGGCTCTTTCCTTCAAGTCCATTAACCCTGTTCTGCCTTTTACACACACACATGGCCCTTAACAGTATTCATACATGTACATCACAATTTATGGCATCTATCCAATAACTAAACGTCATGCAGTAAGGATCTATTTATTTGTAAGCTGCATTCACATTTCATAAGGGTTATAACACTTTGGAAACAACAACTTCTTTTTGGGAGCAGCTGCTTGCAATACAACATTATGAACGCTCGCGGGACGTAAGTAAGAAAAGATATTTAATAACTAAGTAGTAAAGATTACGTATTCACTTACCAAAGCCCCAGTCTTCGCAGGTGAAGTTGTGTGTGTATGTGTGTGGGGGTAGTGTGTGGGGGGGGAAACATGTGGTGCATGTGTATACTTACCTTGTGAGGTCTTCGCAAGGTCAGAGGTAGGTGTTACCTCTGACCTTGCCGATCTGAATTTTAGAAAAAAGGCACCACTATAACTGCACTCCAAAACATTATGGCATGCACACATATTGTAATGGGGAAAAAAATAATATGAAGAATTAATAAATAAATAGATTGAGAAGGTACAAAATTAAATAAAAGTAAAGACCAAAAGAGACTTGTAACTAAAGAGTAAAAATTACGTCTCTTCCTTACCAAAGCCCCAGTCTTCGATGGAGAGTTTGAAGTAGGTGTGTGAATGTGTGTGTGAAGGGTGTGTGTGTGAGGGGGAGGGAGAAATATGTAGTGCATGTGTATACTTACCTTGTGAGGTCTTCGCAAGGTCAGAGGTAGGTGGTACCTCTGACCTTGCCGATCTGAATTTTAGTAGAAAGGCACCATTATAACTGCACTCCAAAACATTATGGCATACACACATATCGTGATGAGGAAAAAAATAATATGAAGAAATAATAAATAAATAGATTGAGAAAGTACAAAAATAAATAGAAGGAAAGACCAGAAAGGGACTTATAACTAAAGAGTAAAAATTACGTCTCTTCCTTACCAAAGCCCCAGTCTTCGATGGAGAGTTTGAAGTAGGTGTGTGAATGTGTGTGTGTGAAGGGTGTGTGTGTGAGGGGGAGGGAGAAATATGTGGTGCATGTGTATACTTACCTTGTGAGGTCTTTGCAAGGTCAGAGGTAGGTGGTACCTCTGACCTTGCCGATCTGAATTTTAGGAAATAGCCACCATGATAACTGCACCCCAAGGAATTATGATATGCACAAGTATTGGAATATATTTTATTAGAATGTGATTTGAAATACTCTTTTTGCTTATACTTTATTAACTAAGATTTACATGTGAGCAGGGTGTGGCCTTTAAGGAGCAATTCTCTTATACCTCTGCAAGAGGCAACACCCACGGCCCTTTTTGCAACCAAGACCATTAACCCCACTGTGCTTCTATACCCACCACCTACTGGGCAATCAAGTCCATTAACCCTATTCTGCCTCCATCGAGAGGCCACACCCAGGCTCTTTCCGTCAAGTCCATTAACCCTGTTCTGCCTTTTACACACACACACACATGGCCCTTGACAGTATTCATACATGTACATCACAATTTATGGCATCTATCCAATAACTAAACGTCATGCAGTAAGGATCTGTTTATTTGTAAGCTGCATTCATATTTCATAAGGGTTATAACACTTTGGAAACAACAACTTCTTTTTAGGAGCAACTGCTAGCAATACAACATTATGAACACTCGCGGGACGTAAGTAAGAAAAGATATTTAATAACGAAGTAGTAAAGATTACGTATTCACTTACCAAAGCCCCAGTCTTCGCAGGTGAAGTTGTGTGTGTATGTGTGTGGGGGTAGTGTGTGGGGTGGGGGAAACATGTGGTGCATGTGTATACTTACCTTGTGAGGTCTTCGCAAGGTCAGAGGTAGGTGGTACCTCTGACCTTGCCGATCTGAATTTTAGAAAAAAGGCACCATTATAACTGCACTCCAAAACATTATGGCATACACACATATCGTAATGGGGAAAAAAATAATATGAAGAATTAATAAATAAATAGATTGAGAAGGTACAAAAATAAATAAAAGGAAAGACCAGAAAGAGACTTATAACTAAAGAGTAAAAATTACGTCTCTTCCTTACCAAAGCCCCAGTCTTCGATGGAGAATTTGAAGTAGGTGTGTGTGAAGGGTGTGTGTGTGAGGGGGAGGGAGACATATGTGGTGCATGTGTATACTTACTTTGTGAGGTCATCGCAAGGTCAGAAGTATGTGGTACCTCTGACCTTGCCGGTCTGAATTTTAGAAAAAAGGCACCATTATAACTGCACTCCAAAACATTATGGCATACACACATATCGTAATGAGGAAAAAAATAATATGAAGAAATAATAAATAAATAGATTGAGAAGGTACAAAAATAAATAAAAGGAAAGACCAGAAAGAGACTTATAACTAAATAGTAAAAATTACGTCTCTTCCTTACCAAAGCCCAAGTCTTCGATGGAGAATTTGAAGTAGGTGTGTGAATGTGTGTGTGTGTGAAGGGTGTGTGTGTGAGGGGGAGGGAGAAATATGTGGTGCATGTGTATACTTACCTTGTGAGGTCATCGCAAGGTCAGAGGTATGTGGTACCTCTGACCTTGCCGGTCTGAATTTTAGAAAAAAGGCACCATTATAACTGCACTCCAAAACATTATGGCATACACACATATCGTGATGAGGAAAAAAATAATATGAAGAAATAATAAATAAATAGATTGAGAAGGTACAAAAATAAATAAAAGGAAAGACCAGAAAGAGACTTATAACTAAATAGTAAAAATTACGTCTCTTCCTTACCAAAGCCCCAGTCTTCGATGGAGAATTTGAAGTAGGTGTGCGAATGTGTGTGTGTGAAGGGTGTGTGTGTGAGGAGGGGGAGGGAGAAGTATGTGGTGCATGTGTATACTTACCTTGTGAGGTCTTCGCAAGGTCAGAGGTAGGTGGTACCTCTGACCTTGCCGATCTGAATTTTAGGAAATAGCCACCATGATAACTGCACCCCAAGGAATTATTTTATGCACAAGTACTGGAATATATTTTATTAGAATGTGATTTGAAATACTCTTTTTGCTTATAGTTTATTAACTAAGATTTACATGTGAGCAGGGTGTGGCCTTTAAGGAGCAATTCTCTTATACCTCTGTAAGAGGCAACACCCACGGCCCTTTTGGCAACCAAGACCATTAACCCCACTGTGCCTCTATACCCACCACCTATTGGGCAATCAAGTCCATTAACCCCGTTCTGCCTTTTATACACACATGGCCCTTAACAGTATTGATACATGTACATCACAATTATGACATCTATCCAATAACTAAACGTCATGCAGTAAGGATCTGTTTGTTTGTAAGCCGCATTCATATTTCATAAGGGTTATAACACTTTGGAAACAAGAACTTCTTTTTGGGAGCTACTGCTAGCAATACAACATTATGAAAGCTCGTGGGACGTATGTAAGACAAATTAAATAGTAAAGATTAAGTATTCACTTACCAAAGCACCAGTCTTCACAGGAGAAGTTGTGTGTGTATGTGTGTGGGGGTAGTGTGTGGGGTGGGGGAAACGTGGTGCATGTGCATACTTACCTTGTAAGGTCTTCGCAAGGTCAGAGGTAGGTGGTACCTCTGACCTTGCCGATCTGAATTTTAGAAAAAAGGCACCATTATAACTGCACTCCAAAACATTATGGCATACACACATATCGTTATGAGGAAAAAAATAATATGAAGAAATAATAAATAAATAGATTGAGAAGGTACAAAAATAAATAAAAGGAAAGACCAGAAAGATTAAAAACTAAATAGTAAAAATTACGTCTTTTCCTTACCAAAGCCCCAGTCTTTGATGGAGAAGTTGAAGTAGGTGTGTGAATGTGTGTGTGTGTGTGTGTGTGAAGGGTGTGTGTGTGAGGGGGAGGGAGAAATATGAGGTGCATGTGTATACTTACCTTGTGAGGTCTTCGCAAGGTCAGAGGTAGGTGGTACCTCTGACCTTGCTGATCTGAATTTTAGGAAATAACCACCATGATAACAGCACCACAAGGAATTATGATATGCACAAGTATTGGAATATAATATAGTAGAATGTAATTTGAAATACACTTTTTGCTTATAGTTTATTAACTAAGATTTGCATGTGAGCAGGGTGTGGCCTTTAAGGAGCAATTCTCTTATACCTCTGTAAGAGGCAACACCCACGGTCCTTTTGGCAACCAAGACCATTAACCCCACTGTGCCTCTATACCCACCACCTATTGGGCAATCAAGTCCATTAACCCCATTCTGCCTCCATAGAGAGGCCACACCCAGGCTCTTTCCTTCAAGTCCATTAACCCTGTTCTGCCTTTTATACACACATGGCCCTTAACAGTATTGATACATGTACATCACAATTATGACATCTATCCAATAACTAAACATCATGCAGTAAGGATCTGTTTGTTTGTAAGCCGCATTCATATTTCACAAGGGTTATAACACTTTGGAAACAACAACTTCTTTTTGGGAGCTACTGCTAGCAATACAACATTATGAAAGCTCGCGGGATTTATGTAAGACAAATTAAATAGTAAAGATTAAGTATTCACTTACCAAAGCACCAGTCTTCACAGGAGAAGTTGTGTGTGTATGTGTGTGGGGGTAGTGTGTGGGGTGGGGGAAACGTGGTGCATGTGCATACTTACTTTGTGAGGTCTTCGCAAGGTCAGAGGTAGGTGGTACCTCTGACCTTGCCGATCTGAATTTTAGAACAAAGGCACCATTATAACTGCACTCCAAAACATTATGGCAAACACACATATCGTAATGAGGAAAAAAATAATATGAAGAAATAATAAATAAATAGATTGATAAGGTACAAAAATAAATAAAGGAAAGACCAGAAAGAGACTAATAACTAAATAGTAAAAATTACGTTGTTTCCTTACCAAAGCCCCAGTCTTAGCTGGATAAGAGCTGATCACGAGGCGTTTTCATATGGTGAGAAATGACATTATTGATCTGAAATTTAGTATATAGCCACTATGATAACTGCACTCCAAAACACTATGGTACGCGCATATATTGTACAAGTGGTTACGAACCCGAGAGATAATATATAATGAAGGACCAGATACGGGATAACTAATCAGAAGTACGTTGAGTACTTCTATAACACTCATCCTTAGTTACCCGACGTACGTCATCTTTGCGCGTCTTACATCACTATGTATGTATACAACTGAGATATACAATAATCGGACGGGAACGAAGAGCGGACGGGAACGAAGAACGTACGGAGGAAAGAAGGCGGTGTCATGACATATGCCCATGATAACGTTCGATCATGGACGCGCAGTGCAGAATTAACGAGTTCGTGTCATGCTAGTTTTTGACGCGGCCGGCTCTAAAAGTTACATCTAAAGCTTTGCCTTCAATGCTCCATAACAATATTGTAGCATCTGAAACTTTGATGTAAGCTAGGGGCACTTTACCTTTTGCGTACGTTCGTAATAAAGCAACCTTGATAGGTTAGAACACTTGCAGTTGTTCTCTGAGGTCTGATCATGGCAACGGTAGATGTAAATGAACGGTCCACGTACAATTGTAGATTATATAGCTAAATAATCAATGGTACATCTAAATCATCTAGTCTCGTACCCAGACCCAAACGCATCGCCAAACGTATAACCAAGAAATGGAAAACTAACTTGAGGCGATAAGAATGGGTGCGGTCGCCATCAGTTGAAAGTTTTGGTTCGATTGGGCGCATTTATATATTTTGGTAGACGGAACTTCACCCCACGTAATAAAATATATTTAGGCTGCGTCCCACGCATGTAGAAACGAAGACCGTATAACATTTTTAAAGGGACTGAGAACGAGGTGCATTCCACACCCACTAGTCAATGGTGGCGGCCGCCCTGCAAAACTAGTCATTTTCGTTTTATCACAGTACGCAATCCCTATACTTCTTAGTGCAAACGAGAAAGCTTGAAACACCTTTTGTAGTGGGATCTTCGTCCCAAGTCCTGTGCTACGTACATTTATATATTATCTGTCTGGTATACACTTATAAACAATGATCAGATCCAAGGAAATTACCAGCCCGAAGGAGTGAAAGCGAGAATGTTTACAATTAGGTCCCCGCCTGCCTCATATACGACTATAATCTTATGTAACTCACGTGCTCCAGTCATGTTGGATGTATTCTGATGCAACCATACATGGGAGCAGGTTATCTAAAACTGTGAAAAAAAATAAAAAAAATAATAGCGGAGCTTCAGACAGACTGACGCATCAAAATGCAGCCACGCAATAAGGCTACTTTGTAACTGCACTAGTAACTGACGTACCAGAGGCAGCTAAACTGTAGCTTGCGTCGTGAGGCCAGAAAAACACAGCACGTGCAATTGAGTGTTTTTCGTTCTCTCTGTTATATCTTCTTTCTTTTTGGGTGAGTATAACTCACAATAGGAACGATTTCAAAGAGCGACAATTATACCAAGGCAATGGCTATAGAATTTCCTGGTAGAACATCTGCTGGTATCAGATACTTGAAAACAGGTACAGGATCCACAAGATGGCCAACTATAAAATGAATACAATCATATTAACAGACAAGCGACATCAAAGGCGAACACAACCGCAAACCTATTTCACCTTCTTGTATGTCACAAGAAAGACCAAACTGTACTGAGCCAAGTACACGAGGAACAGGCAGCAACGTTAACGCTAACAGCCATGCAATAAAAATCACCTTCCCACACTTACCGAAAAAGAAAATACAGCATGGTTTTGAAATTGGCGGCATTCCGTTTGCGCATGCAAAGTACATGTAATCTCGTTAAATTCAGTATTTAGGAAATACGGTATTGAAAGTCGCTATCCCAAGACTTTAACTGTAGCTGCTAGCTGTTTTGTGCGTCGGTGTGTGATAATTAGGACTCCATCCCCACCCCCAGCACCTACCAGAGCCTTGGAAACTTCTTAAGAAACTGACACATGCATGGCCTATTGTGGGTAAAAGGGGTGGTGTGGGGGTGCATGTATAGGTGGAAGGGGTGGTGTAGGGGTCATAGGCGTAGAGTACGGGGGGGCTCAGGGGCCCGGGCCCCCCCCCAGCAAAAAGTCGGGGGGGCTCAGCCCCCCCCCCCCCCCCCCCCCCGGGAAACCTGTATCATTAATTTATTCACGCGCTCTTATAATTGTACCGATCGTTTGCGCATGCGATATTCCATACAGTAGGCCTAATTATTAATTTGTCAAACGAAGCGAATCGACCACTTCCCCCACTCGTGTATTTGGCCAAACGCAAGGGGGACCCCCCCCCCCCCCCCCCCCCCCCCCCCCCCCCCGCTCGTATATTCGGCCAACCGGGATAAATGAAACTCTACGCCTATGGTAGGATAGTTGGAAGGGGTGGTGTGGGGGTGTATGTATAGGTGGAAGGGGTGGTGTAGGGGTGCATGTATAGGTGGAAGGGGTGGTGTAGGGGTGCATGTATAGGTGGAAGGAGTGGTGTAGGGGTGCATGTATAGGTGGAAGGGGTGGTGTAGGTGTGCATGTATAGGTGGAAGGGGTGGTGTAGGGGTGCATGTATAGGTGGAAGGGGTGGTGTAGGGGTGCATGTATAGGTGGAAGGGGTGGTGTAGGGGTGCATGTATAGGTGGAAGGGGTGGTGTAGGGGTGCATGTATAGGTGGAAGGGGTGGTGTAGGGGTGCATGTATAGGTGGAAGGGGTGGTGTAGGGGTGCATGTATACCTAGGTGGAAGGGGTAGTATATGGGTGCATGTATACCTAGGTGGAAGGGTTGGTGTACCCGTAACACCTAGCCAAGTGAACACCGTGGTGGATCCAGGCCTGCCTCCTTCCCCCTTGCCAGGAATGGTTCATAATTATGATGATGATGGACTG
The DNA here is from genome assembly GCA_949361645.1 of Spongilla lacustris. Lineage (NCBI taxonomy): Eukaryota > Metazoa > Porifera > Demospongiae > Spongillida > Spongillidae > Spongilla > Spongilla lacustris. The sequence goes on from OX442419.1 coordinate 10,086,811, forward strand.
GGGACCACTGAATGGCACAATGATGAATATATAATGGACTGGGGACCAACCAGTCCATTGAATATTGATGGTAAATATAATATATACGATCTACAGGAAATCGGGAAACAAGTAATTCTTTTAGTACTTTCAACTGTTTTTAGACAAAGTACTTTGTTTTGTGACTTGAAAGTTGCAAAGACCCCAAAGCTGCTGCCCTATCATACACCCACCTCAAGTAGTTCTATAGTCAGTAGCATGAATATTCATATGCATGTAATCATAGCATACAGCCAGGTGCCAGAGATGTGGCCATTCAGAAAGGAGCCCTTCCCAGTTCTCCCTCAAAGCACTACATTACTGTCCTCTTCAATCACATGACCTGCAAGTGATTGTAATCACATGACCTGCAGGTGATTGTAATCACCTATACATATCACACACAATGCAGATAAAGATGCACAAACCCACATACACACACCCAAATACCTACACACAGATACCACAAACACACACACACAACGCACATACACACACACAATAACACACACACACGCACACACACACACATGCCTCACTGATGGTGTGATAAGCCCATGGTTCCTTCTTATGAAGGCCCACTCAACTCCTCTGCCCTGTCATGTTGGCAGGTCTGCTCCAAGGCAAAGGCATACTGGATGACCACAGACATGTCTACCAAAACATCCACAAAAAAACAATAGTAAATAATAACTCATCACAGACAGTTGTAAGTGCATCACACCAAAGGTGGCCGGCCCCACACACAAGGGGTGGCCCCACACACAAGGGGTGGCCCCACACACAATATACTGTAAGCACTCACTAGCTTAAGATGAAGGGGCAAATCACAACAGAACAGCAGCCAAGTAGTCTATCACATCAGGGGGGAATTCCCCAATATCAATGCAGGCCCCAAAGAACAGTCACATAGCAAGAACATCTGGATGGAGGAAAGTTGTGCTATGGTTAGGTGACCGTCCATGTTTATGTGCTGGTTGCTATGACACCACAGAACACACCAAGTTATTGAAGAACACACCAAGTTATTACAGAACATACCAAGTTATTGAAGGTTCTTAGCAGCTATGAATGTAGAATTCAAATAAAAACTCTGTAATAAGCTGTCGGATTTCATATCATTAGCAACTGAAAGTAGAGTCCATGTCAGAATGCTGCAGAACTTAATTGTTATATAGTAGGACCAAGGGCTGGGCTGAATGGTGTGCACTTAAATCTCATCACATGACAGTACCACATACCAGTATGTATACATCCTAGTATATTACATGACATGTACATATAAAACATGAACTACGTATATACATGTATTGCCCGACGGCCTTTCTACCGGGTGTCCACAAAAGAACGCAACGCTTTTAAAAAGGAATATAATTCCTTAATGGATTATCACTCTGAATGAATTTACGAATATACAGTGACTAATGAGCTGCATTATTAAAATTCGATTACCTTTAATAATTTGAAAGATAAAATCAATTACTTAATAATGTATGACAACTTTTAATTAACTGCAAGATTTATAAACTGCAGATAGACTTTGATAGAAGTTTGAAAAAGTATGAGATTTCATTGGCGTTTAACTAGTCAGTATTCAAACAACTTGAAAATGCTAAACAATTGTAATGAACTTAACTCATCAATACGTAATTCAATACCAAATAAAATGGTTTTTCCAACTTCATTTTTAAATAAGCGGTGGTGATTAAAATCTTAGCAGCTTTAACCTTATGGTCTTATATGATAATAACTTATATTCAGATCTTATTAATGGCTATTAAAATCTAACCTTAATCTTGAATAATCGAGGGTTTTGAATATTTTGATAATCAAGGGTTTTGATATTTACTTAACCACTTAGAATAATATCAATCTAATTGAACTAGAAGTATTTGCCTAAGTACCTCAAAAAATCAAATGGTTAGTTAACTTTAATCCTGATCTATAGTGATTTAAAAGCGTTGCGTTCATTTGTGGACACCTGGTATACGTACAATTGTCATGCCCACCAATGAACACACAAGGAGTGGCCCCACACACAAGGGGTGGCCCCACACACAAGGGGTGGCCCCACACACAAGGGGTGGCCACACACACAAGGGGTGGCCCCACACACAAGGGGTGGCCCCACACACAAGGGGTGGCCCCACAAACAAGGGGTGGCCCCACACACAAGGAGTGGCCACACACACAAGGGGGGGCCCCACACACAATATACTGTAAGCGCTCACTAGCTTAAGATGAAGGGGTACATCACAACAGCAGCCATATAGTCTATCACATCAGGGGGGAATTCTCCAAGATCAATGCAGGCCCCAAAGAGCAGTCACATAGCAAGAACATCTGGATGGAGGAAAGTTGTGCTATGGTTAGGTGATATGCAGGCTATAATGACACCAAGTTGTTACAGAGCATACCAAATTTACAGAACATACCAAGTTATTACAGAACCAGGAATTTATCACTCCCATCCCCTGGTTTGCCTAATTTGACTAACCCACCCCCTGGTTTACACTTGCCACGTCAAAATAAAACTACATGGCATGCCATTTAACGGTGCAGAGGGAAGACTTATTTTTGCCCACCCCCTATATTTGTATGTATTCCGAAACCCACCCCCTGTTGCAAACTTGGCGGTAAATCCACACCAAGTTATTAAAGGACACACCATGTTATTATAGAACATACCTTTCTTTTGTGGTATAATCGATTCTATACTTAATTATGACATGTCTCACACCTGGCCAGCGGATGTGGTGGAAAACCAGCTGCCTTTGACCTACCGTAACATCTCCATTGACACCAAAATCTTTGGGAGAATCAAGTATCTGTTCTGGTTTTGCTGCTGAGTTAGCTGAAACACGCAAACATCAGAGCAATGATGCTAAGTGCTCTGAGCTTGGATGGAGTTGTCTTCCCTTAGCAGTTGAGACCTATAGTAATTGGGGGAAGGAGGCAGTCAACACATTTGTGCTACTGGCCCACCGAATAGCCATGCATTCAGGGTATGCGAGGAGCAAGGTCACCCATGACCTGTACAGCAAGATGAACCTCACCTTGGCGAGGTCCATTGCTCGAGCCATCTTAGCTAGGGGTCTTGGTGTGTGAACTTTAATATATATATGTATACATGTACTTAATGAATTATTCTATGTATGTATCCTATATAGTTACTATGGAACACACCACACACACCAAGTTATTACAGAACACTTCCCTAGTTATTACAGAGTACTAAGCTTAATAATAATACGAATATGCTGTCATCAAGTCTAATTGAGTTGCTATCTTCACTCCTTGGACCAAACCTCTACGATTGGTACATGTAGGCTGGCCACCTCATGCTACTTGCCATCTTTAGCCAAAGCCACAATGCTGAAAACCTACTTGTATTCTCGTGGTGCGCACTCATTGGAACTACCCAACATTTGGTGACAAGAAGGAGACGGTGAGCTCAGAAGGGAGTGTGAAAGGTGAATTTTCGCTGAATAGCTCGAACAGCAAGTTATCCATGGAATTCGCGGTCAAGGGTTGCCATGGATCCTGATTTCACAAACCATGTGGTGTGACCGCTAGACTGGGCACTTCCGAGTTGGAGAAGTGACATGAGTGTGTACTGTGAGAGGAAGTAGCTGCTGTCTGGCAGTTGTACTTAGTTTCTGTGTACTTAGCTCAGTGTACATGTAGCTTAGTATTTAGTTTTTTGCATTGTGTTCCTCATATATATAAAATGTAATTTTTAAAATAATTTCTGTATACAATGTGGTGCAGAACATATTATTACTGAACACACAAAGCTATTACAGAACACACAAAGTTATTATTGAGCATACCACATGCATATACATAACATACCAAGTTATTAGAGAACACACCAAGTTATAGACACCATTTTAGCAACTATGAATGTTGAATTCAAATGGAACTCATAAGCTTTGGGATATCATATCATTAGCAAAGAAGGCCCGCTGCAGAAATGAGCAGTTACATATATAGATAGTTTAGGCTGGGCTGAATGGAGATTAATACCCGGTATTTGGATCACATGACAGTACCATGTATACATACTAGTATAAAACACGTACTACGACGAAACGTATATACGAACAAGTGCCCACACACATAAACTACATCCGGTCATGACCTGGTCAAGCCGTGCAAGTTTCTACGTAGGACTGGTCAGTGGAGGGTTTCCAGAAGCGAATGTCTGTATCGCTCGTGTGCGGGACCTGTCGCGCTTCAAGGTCTGGTGAGTTAGTGCACGTGCAGTGGTAATTTTATATGCCACTTACCATTCGGATGGCTTGGAGACGAGCTGGACAAATAGAAAGGCGACCATGGCCAGCAACGTTATGTCAACCCTCACCAGCATGCAATGAGCGAGAACAAAGTCATTGTCCAACTGGCAAGCCTCGCGGCGCAGGACACAGTGCGTTTTTGAAGAACTATGCGCTCCTTCACTTTGTCCAGTTTTTGCAGTTCAAAGGTGCCCCTGTCCAACTGAATCTAGCCAGAGATAATATATCTGGTGCAGTCAGTTCTAATCAAAATTAATCACAATAATTAATTAATTAATAGATAAGATATCCTACTATACTCTGGTTACCATCTGGGAACGAGACTAGCCGGACCCATGAAGAAGTAATATTTTATTTGGTGCAAGTACACGTTGTGGTTTTAAAATAATCCCAGCTAGTCACGATCATTGCGAGGAATTCCCCCTGCCCCCCCCCCCCTCCCCTCCCCGGGTGTCCACAAATGAATGCAACACTTTTTAAAATTGAATATAATAGGATTATTAAAAAAAATTTAATCCGAAGACTAAGTGAGGCAAATATAAGCAGTGCTATTAAAATTTAATTGCAATAATGGGAAAAGATAAAATCAAATAGCTTCTAATTAATTAATTTGAAATATACCTTTTAATTAATTGCAAGGCTTAAAAACTGCAGAATAAAATTTGACTTTATACTAGTTTGAAAACATATTTTAATAACTCACTTTGGCATAATCCCATAAATAAAAATGCTTTATTTTCATTTATGGTTAGTAACTTGAAATCAATGTTATTCCACTAACAGTGGTACTGTATCAGTATTAATGAAATCAATTGATTAATTTATTTCAATGTTATGCTGATTTTAAAGCATTGTGTTCATTTATGGACACCCGGTATATCGGGCCTTCCCCCCCCCCCCCCCCCCCCCCCCCCCCCCCCCCGGGGCCTAATAGAGCTGGGAATGAACAGAATTACAGAATTAGGAGCAACAATGTTTTTGAATAGACACTAATGTTTGAATAGATGCCACTATACATGCATATTAGTTGTATTATTCAGCCAGGCAGATAGAGTGCTTCAGAATCATTCAGCCAGAAACAACATTTTCTCCCAACTAGCTGTGCTTTTATTGGAATTCAAAGAGCATTGGCTGCTGCAGGCCAAGATGAGAGCTCATGTGTCCCCCTGCCACTGTGTCCATGCACTGCAGTGATAAACATTATTTTTAGACTATTAACTTGATAAAATTGTCAGTGTGTCTAAAAATGCATATTGCAACCAAAGGAGAAATTTTTTTGCACTTTTTTTGTGTGTATAGTAAATTATTTCATATCAAATCAAGGTCCAGGTTCACGCTTTGCATGCGGGAGTGAAAATCTAGGCAGGTAGATATGCTCTGCGTTTGTTACTGACTCCCAAGTATCTTTTAATAGTCATGTGAATTGATTAAAAAGGTTCATACCTAATGTGCCCGTTGCAAGCTCACTAGGTCACAGTTGGCTGTTTGTGTGCTGTGGAGACTGCACACATGAGGAGCTGCCAAAGATCACTTGCATGCTGTACAGCTAAAGGGTCATGTACTCTGTACACATATGTTGTTAGGGGGAACGTGTACTCTGTACACATCTGTTGTTAGGGGGAACATGTACTCTGTACACATCTGTTGTTAGAGGGAACGTGTACTCTGTACACACCTGTTGTTAGGGGGAACATGTACTCTGTACACACCTGTTGTTAGGGGGGACATGTACTCTTTACACATCTGTTGTTAGGGGGAACATGTACTCTGTACACATCTGTTGTTAGGGGGAACATGTACTCTTTACACATCTGTTGTTAGGAGGAACATGTACTCTGTACACACCTGTTGTTAGGGGGAACATGTACTCTGTACACATCTGTTGTTAGGGGGAACATGTACTCTGTACACACTTGTTGTCAGGGGGGACATGTAATCTGTGCACTTGTTGTTGGGGGGGACATGTACTCTGTACACATCTGATGTTAGAGGGAACATGTACTCTGTACACACATGTTGTTAGGGGGAACATGTACTCTGTACACACCTGTTGTTAGGGGGGACATGTACTCTGAAGGAGGGAGGGAGGTAGGGAGGGAGGGAGGAGGGAGAAAGGAGGGAGGGAGGGAGGGAGGGAGGATGGAGGGAGGGAGAGAGGGAGGGAGGGAGAGAGGGAGGGAGGGAGAGAGGGAGGGAGGGTAGGAGTTAAGCTAAAGCCACTTTCATAGTAGTCAACAAAAGGCTTGCAACTCAGTTGGGAATAGTAATGCAGAATCTCTCATCCACATATACTGTTTGCTGGGAACCACCTAGATGAAGCAGATTGTAAGAGCTATATCCTGCTTAGATCAGGCCTATAGTTCACCTTGAGTAGTAGTGTTCACTGTGTACTTGATCTTGTATACATATTCCACCAGAAAACTGATCTGGCGAGGAGGGGCTGGAGCATTTTGCCTCATTTGGGTCAGGCTAAGTCTGCCTGATAGCATGTCACTCTTACCTAGCTAGGCTGAACCCTATGCCAACCTCCTGCCAAGATTATGGAAACCTATAGTCATATGCTTAGGCTTCTATTGACCAGATCGTATGGTTATAAGAAATACCAAATATGATTTCTAAGAAAGCCATACATGTATATGTAGGGAAAACATGTTATCCTACTTAGTTAGATAAGAGATCTGAGCACATTGTAAAGGTATTTAGTCTATTCTGGTTATGCAGAATTGGATCAGTATTTCTCAACAATTGCATGCTGATACTGCACTACAATAGGTGGTTACAAATGGGTGCAAAACTGCATTAATGATTCAAAATATATATTTGTGCATGGAAATAATACAAGAGTATCCTCATACCCTTCAGAGAACCCTTTAAGTGACAATTGTGAAAGGTGCTTCCAACTGTACCCTTGCCAAAAGGTGTCTTGCACGATACCCTTTGTCTCCCATAACGGTATTGTGGGAAAGATTTTCTGCTGTGAAGTCAACCATCAAGCTGAATTGAAAAAGAAGTTGGCTGTATGCATGGGTTCAGATCCATTGTGATCAGCAACATAAGATTATACCCATTTCTCCCAACTTGCTGTGTTTTTATTGGAATTCAAACGGCATTGGCTTTTGCAGGCCCAAGTATCTTTTAAAAGTCATTACATATATTTACAAGTTTACAAATTGATATCCTTGCATCCAGGCTTTGACTGACCTCTTATTGGTTATGGATAAGGAAGTGTTTTCACCACAACGATAACTGTTACAGGTGTAGGAGAAAAAGAGACAAAAAACGAATAGGATACAGAAGACGCACCTTCAGGCTTCACATGCATCATTTGCTTGTCCTTTCAGTGGATGTACTGCTATTTACAGAGGCTAGTCCATTTCTTAATTAAGCACATGACCACTGCTCTGTCCTTCAAGTGAGACAAAGCCTACCCCATTGCCAGCAGTTATGAACTTATGTCAGGGTCACGCATCAAATGGAGAAGGGCTCTTCTGTCCTCATACATGGATCATAATAGAAGTATTTTAAAAAGAAGTATTTTATTGTCTGTTTTAGTCATACATTCTCATTTATCTTCGAATAGAGCACATCACACACCACTCATTCTACTGTTGAGTAGAATTGCGAAATAGCGCGTTTAATTCTTTTTCTTTGAACCCAAATCATGCAATTAAATCCCCCCGATGCGCTAATTGTCAAACACATCGAAAACATTGCGTCATCATGTGCGTTGAAATAGTATAAATACCATTAGTGGAGAAGTGAGATTTCATCTGTTCACAGCTAGTAAATTAAGAATGGTATCGCTTTTGAGGGGACTAAAATTGATCGTGCTGTGTTTCATGCTAATGGCGACCATTGATGGTAGCTCGAGTCAGCAAGATGTTTTGTTGCAGTCACTTGTAAACGATTTATTTTTTTTATCCACCTTGTACATAAAAACAGTAAGTTCAGTACCGTGATGAGGCGTATTTAACTCCATACATGCGTGTATTATACCGATTTGATTACAGTTCAATTTATCATCCGCTAATCTAAACCTCTTCAATGAGCACTGTGCCATCTTAAGAAAAACTCTGCATAGCGATTGTGCAGACAACGTTTCTCTGGAGATGATTAGAAACACCACGTGTGGTACCTTAATTGCCTTGCAATCCTTTAAAGTGAGCTACAATAGGAACCAGTTGAATGTATGATTAATTATTATCATTACTTTACAATACCAGAACGTCCAGCAACAGTACAACTGCATTGAAGTGATTGATGTTTTGTGTTTACTTGCCGAAGTCTACACAGACACTTATAAAGTTACAAAAACCTGCTTGGATCCAGGATGCTCGTACGGAGCTCCGCCCGGCTACCTTTTAAACAACACCGTAACTTGCAGCTGGGTCAAGCAAACATTCATAGATTATACAAGTGCATACGAAAACGTGAAACCTTGTGCATTTTAGTTATGGAAGAATTGTGCAGCATTTATTTAGATATGTACAACCGTGTTTGACACAACATTTATTTATTATTTGCCCGACTTAAATATACAATACCATATGCATGGCGATGGCGATGTATGCTGGTTGTTTGACCTGACAACTATACAGCTCGATATAGAACCAGTACTACACATTGACAAGTAAGTTAATGCAACCAACCAAAATGCAGGGAAACACGATGAAATTTTGTAACAAACACTTCTTCCAATTGAATATGTTGGAAAGGCATAATAGGCTGCTTAATGGGTAAACGATAGGCATGCTGTTTATTTTTAAAAGAAATGCAGACTGAAAAACAAGCACTAGGTCAATGTGCAGTGTCCAGCTAGTGAGCAGAGCACTTACTAGAAGCTTGAAAATGATATTCAGGATCTGAAAAACCCATATCTGTTTCAGAATAATGCATAAATCGATCTGCATGCCTCTCTGTGTGTAGATCAGTTTAAGTCCACTCACCGCTGAGGCGATAAATGGTGCACTATTACCACATTGCTCTTCGATAAAGCCTTATTTTTTTCTCTTTTGTTGAACTTTCAAGGACTGTTTCTGAGGTATGGGGCTTATATGATGCCCCCATCTGTGGTAACCACACCCCTCTCATCACAATGTCAAGCCACCAACATCATTTGATGAGCGATCTGCCTCTCTTACAATAGGTTCCTTTATCACCCAAGCAACCCCTCTCTTTATTCTGCCTCTTATCAATCAGCCATAATATCATTGATTGTTTACATGTGTGGAAGCTTGGGGGTTCCACACTTGGCGACACATCCATAATGATATTGATGCCTGAAACTGGAGCAAAAGACTATAAAGTGGTGGCCAATAATGTTTGGGGCCTGAGACTGGTGCCACCTAAACCATATGGCAACCCCACATCAAAATGTGTTTTGTGCAAAAAAATTTTAGTGGAATTATATGTTTATACCAGTTATGTGTATGGCTACATCACATGTAGTTCATTTTTTTTTTTTCTAAAAGGTATTTAAATAAAATCCATTTTGGTATTTCTTATGCATACCCATCTGATCATGATTGATATACTAATATATAAATATAATCATTTTAAAGATGATTACAAATACTGCACTCAATGCTGATGTTTTGAGCATCAGATAAGCAAACGAGGACACTGATAAGAATACTGATGGACAGAGCTCAGTGCTGGACACAGAAGACAACAAACAATGGCATTATTATATGGCCAACAATAGTGACGTTTA